>PVKM010015220.1:0-30469 GCA_004027735.1 Carollia perspicillata | reverse complement strand
GTTTTCTCTTATATGAAATTTCTGTTCTATTTCTAGTCTACTTTCTACTCATTTCCTGATCTAATTATTACTAATTTTTGTATGTGAGTGGCAAAATCTCCCATTCTGTGACTACTTTTTAGGAAATTATGGTGTTTTTATATAAATGGATATCCTTAATTTTAGTCAAATTTATCAATGTTTTTCCAGATATGGTGTGTCTTGTTAAAACATTTTTTTCTAAGTTCATAAACTTTTGTATTTTCCATTTAAAAATTTGATAATTTTGCATATAAAATTTAGTATCAAATTTTTTTTCTATTACATAACCAGTTGGTTCAGCATTATTTACTATTGAGTTCGTCATTTTCAAGGAATATGTAATGTGACATTATAAAGTGTTAATACATGTATATCTGTTTCTATACACTACATCATTTTATTGATAAATTACTATTATTTTACAAGCACCAAATGCTATAAATTAACTAGATTCATAATATTTTGCTAATTATCAAAAGGAAAAATTATATGATCATAATCTTCTTCCAGATATTTTTGGTTCTTCTAGGCTTTTTGGTTTTTTCATATACATGTTTGCATCACCTGGTCAATTGCCTGGAAATATCTTGTTGAGATTTTGCCTGAAATTAAAAGAAATCTAAAGGTTAATTTTAGAATTGATAACTTCAATCTAATAAGTCTTTCTTTCAACAAATAAGTATCTTTTCACTTTTTAAGGTGTTTTTAACTTTCTTTTTTTTGCCCTTTATTTTTTTGTCACTACATCATTACATTAATTTGTTATTTCTTTCATTGTCTTTTAATTTTTTAAATTATTTTATTTTTGTTCAAGTACATTTGTCTGCATTTACCCCCCATGACTCCCCCCCACCCCAGCCATCCCCACCTCCCCTTCCCTGCTTCTCCCATCTTTAGATTTATTCTGTGTTATTTTTCTAAGTTATACAATAAAGATTAATTATCCTGTATTATATTTACTGTAAGTATATAAGACTATACACATTTATCAAAATATCACATTCTCTGTGTTCCTCGTTTTTGATCTGTGACATTGTAATTATTGTTCAGTTACACTGTAATTTTTACTGTGATTTAGTCCTCAACTGATGTGTATCACAGGGCTTTACCTGGATTCTTCTTACATGCACTGCTGTCTGACACTGTCTTCAGGAATCTAGCTTGTGAAATTGTAGGATTCATTTGTTTCCTATCTCTCAGGGAATATTGTCTTTCCAAAGAGCCAGATGTCCAAAGTCTTGAAAACTGTCATTTGAGGTGAGAAGGTAAACTGATCTCTTTTACTCCATTGGCTAGAAATGTAAGTCACATTATCACTTAATAATTTTTTTAAATCCATAACAAGGTCAAGGATTCATAGAAAACTAAAGGAATTCAAGAACGTCATCAGCCTTCCCTGGTAGAAAAAAGGCCCAAGTTTTCTTTTATTTTAGAGGAGTAGTGAGTGAAGGTGGGAACTGCTTATAAAGAGAGAGTAAAAGCAAAAAACAAAAAAAAGCTAGGTTTCTAGCCCTGGCTGGTGTGGCTCAGTGGACTGAGCACTGGACTGCGAACCTAAGGGTCTCCAGTTCGATTCCCAGTCAGGGCGCATGCCTGGTTGCAGGCCAGGTCTCCAGTAGGGGGTGCTCAAGTGGCAACCACGCATTGATATTTCTTTCCTTCCCTTCCCCTCTCTAAAAATAAATAAATACATAATTTTTTTTAAAAAGCTGGGTTTTCCACAAATGTTAAAAGGCCACATGTGGGCTAGCATGTTGTTGCTAGAAATCCTAAAAGAACCACCTGCCAACTTTTTCCCAAGAAGCCTCATTGTCTTGTGGGACTAGACTTAAAAAAATCATAATGCAGCTATATTCTATGAGATAAATGTTTTTAAATAAAAGATACAGTAATGCTGAAAGGAAATGGATGAAAAAACAGTAGGCCATACAAAGAGTAAGAATAAGAAATATAAAGAAAAGAAGGGATATATGGCACATAAATTAAATTTGAAGAAAAAACATACTTCTAGAGTTTCACTTGGATAAAAGTGTTAATTCATAAGGAAGAGGTAAAGGCACATGGCCTAAAAAAGGTGCTTTAAGGTACATGCCATATGAATTTTTGAAATATTTGTTCTAGTTCTATGAAATACATCATTGGAAACTTGATGGGAATTGTGTTGAATCTATAGATTGCTTTGGGTAGTATGGACATTTTAATGATATTAATTCTTCCCATCCATTAACATAGTGTGTGCTTCCACTTATTTGTGTCGTATTCTATTTTTTTCTTCAGTGTCTTACAATTTTCTGAAAATGGTCCTTACATCCTTGGTTAGATTTATCAACATATTTCTAGGTATTTAATTCATTTTGTAGCAATTGTGAATGGAATTGTTTTCTCAATTTCCCCTCTGTTAGTTCGTTATTGGCATGCAAAAACACAACTGATTTCTGGATATTAATTTTGTATCCTGCTACTTTGCTGAATTGATTGATCAGTTCTACTCATTTCTTGGTGGAATCTTTGGGGTTCTCTATGTACCGTATCATGTCATCTGCAAATGAAGACATTTTTACCTCTCCCTTTCCAATTTGGATGCATTTTATTTTTTCTTCTTTTCTCATTGCTGTGGCTAGGACTTCCAGTACTATTTGAATAACAGAGGTGAAAGTGGACATCCCTGTCTTGGTCTTGATCTTAAGGCAAACACTTGTAATTTTCACCTGTTGCATATGATGCTGGCAGTGGGTTTGTCACATAGGGCCTTATTATGATTAGGTATGTTTTCTCTAATCCCACTTTGCTGAGAGTTTTACCACAAAAGACCCTGTATAGTAACAGTGATCCAAAGAAAGAAGAACCAAGTTGGAGGAATCACATTACCTAATATGAAACTATACTACAAGGCCATAGTAATCAAAACAGCATGGTGTTGGCATAAAAGCAGACACATAGGTCAGTGGAACAGAATGGAGAGCCCAGAAATAAACCCACGTCTTTATAGTAAATTAATATTTGACAGAGGGAGCAAGCACGTACAATGGGATAAAGATAGTTTATTCAATAAATGGTGTCAGGAAACTTGGATAGATATATGCAGAAAAAATGAAACTAGACTACTTATTACACCACACCCACAAACAAATTTGAAATGGATCAAAGACTTAATTCTTAAACCTGAAACCATAAAAAGTATGAAAGAAAACATAAGCAGCAAAATCTTGGACATTGCTCATAATAACATTTTATCATATATATCTTCCCAGGCAAGGGAAACAAAAGAAAAAATAAACAAATAAGCCTTCATCAAACTAAAAAGTGTTTTTGCACAGTAAAGGAAATCAATAAAATAAAAAGACAATCCACAGAATGGGAGAACGTATTTGTGGATACACATGATAAAGGATTAATATCAAAAATTTGTAAAGAACTTATAAAACTCAACACCAAAAACCAAACAACCCAATTAAAAAATGGGCAAAGGATCTGAACAGACACTTCTCTGAAGACGACATACAGAGGGCCAATAGACATATGAAAAGATGCTCAACGTCACTAATCATCAGAGAAATGCAAGTTAAAACCACAATGAGATACCATCTCACACCTGTTAGGATGGCTATCATTGATAAATCAGCAAACAACAAGTGCTGGTGAGGATGTGGAGAAAGGGGAACACTTTTGCACTGTTGGTGGGACTGCAGACTGGTGCAAACACCACAAAAAGCAGTATGGAGATACCACAAAACTTAAAAATGAATCGTCCTTTTGACTCAGTGATTCCACTGCTGGTAGTATATCCAAAGGATCCCGAAAACTAATTCAAAAAAACTTAAGCAACTCTGTGTTCATTGAAGAGTTATTTACAATTGCCAAGATGTGGAAGTAGCCCGTGCTCATTAGTAGATGAATGGATAAAATAACTATGGGACATTTACACAATGAAATACCACTCGACTGTAAAAAAAGAAGAAAAATTTTACCCTTTGAGACTGTTTGGATAGACTTGGAGAACATTATGCTGAGTGAAATAAGCCAGTCAGAGAAAGACAAATGACATATGATTTTACTTATATGTGGAATCTAATGAACAAACTGAACTAAAAGGGGCAGGGAAGGAGAGCAGGATGACAGCTAGTTGAGGGGGATGAGGGACTGGAGGGTTTGAGCAAAAAGGTAGAAGAACTCATGGACATGGATAACAATGTGATGATTGCTGGGGGGAGGGTGATATAAGGGGACTAAATGATAATGGAAAAAATACAGTGAAGATTAAGTTAAAAAGGCACATGCCTCAAAAATAACAGAATTAAAGGGAGAAATAGAAAAACCCACATAATGATTAGATCTGTTAGCAACCTTGGTAGATAGGCTTCCAGCAATTTCCCAAGATTTCTGTCCCCTGGTTAAACAATCAAACCAATTAATAATCTATGTCCTGCTATGAAGAGTACCAGATATATGCATACAGATGTAACTAAGATTACTAATTAGGAAGATCCCCTAGATTATACAGGTGAGCCCAATGCAATTACATGAGACCTTAAAGGTGAAAGAGGAAGGCAGGAAAGTTAACCAGAAAAATATGTCAGCAAAGGAAGACAGAGAAGAAATGAGGCAAAAGGGAAGATCAAAGAGATCTAAAAGTGAGTACTTGAAATATCATTGCTGGCTTTCAAGATGAAGAAAGAAATAAATGAACCAAAGAATGGCTTAAAAAAGCCTGTGGTCCTGGCCAGTGTGGCTCAGTTGGTTGGATTATTGTCCCATAAACCCAAAAGTCATCAGTTCAATTCCCGGTTAGGGCACATACCTATCTTTTGGGTTTGCTCCCTGGTTGGGGTTCATATGAGCAGCAATTGATTGATGCTTCTCTCTCACATTGATGTTTCTCTTCCTCTCTCTCTAAAATTAAGTCATGTTCTCAGGTAAGTCATGAGACAAGAGAGTAAATTAAACACAACTTAGAAGAAAGAATATAGTAAAGAAGAAAAATAAGTAATATTGAACTTAGAAAATAGAGAAAGTCAATGGAATAGAAGATGATTATTTGAATGGATCAGTAAAATTAATTAGCCTCTAACTAGATTGATAAAAATAGATAGCATATAAATTACCAATTTCAGAAATGAATAAGAATATCATAGCAGATCCTACAGGTTAGATCCTATGTTATGAATAAGAATATCATAGCAGATCCTACAGGTTAGATCCTATGTTATATTATGAAAAATGCTGCAGGAAAATATCAAAATATTATGAATAATATATGTACAATTTCAATAATGTAGACAGAAGAGAAACATAATGTTTTTTTATTATTGCTGTTCAAGTACAGTGGTCTCCATTTTCACCCTAGCATGGCCCCCCACCCCAACCATCCCTGCCTCCCAGCCTTGAACCTATGCCTTTTGGCTTTGTCTGTGTGTGCTTTTTTCTCTTTTAAGGGAAAAGAGAAACATTTTTAGGAGATACAATACCAAAACTGACCCAGGAAGAGATGCAAAACAGAAATCTGATTAGGTCTGTACTGCTTATATAAGTTGAAAATATGATTAAAACCCTTCTCTTAAAACAAACACGTGAACAAACAAGCAAAATTCCAGGCCTGGATTGGTTTCACAAATAAATTCTATCAAACATTTAAATAATAAATAATATAAGTCTCAAAGAACTTTAAAAAATAGATTTGAAGGTAACACTTTCCAATTCAATTTGTTAGGCCAACATTACTCTGATGCCAAAATGAGGCAAAGACATTAAAAAATAATAAAGTTCCAATTAACAGATTTTTTAAAATATGCAATAAAAGTTTAACAATTAATTTCAGTAACTAAATAAAAAGGAGAATGAATTGACGAAATTGGTCTACTTCAAACTTTCACAACATTCTAATAATTAGAAAATTAATCACTATATTTAGCCATTTTCAAAAAGTGAACATCACAAGTGATAAAAAAATTGACATAATTTAAAATCCATTTATAAAATAAAATGTTAGCAAGCTGAGAATTAAAGAGAAATTAGTCAACATATAAAGGGCATACACAAAAATAAAATGTAAAGGTTTATAATCATTCTTAATTATTAAAATCTGAATGATGTAATTTACAGAAAAAAATGCATTGACATTTTTTCTCTCCACCTTTATTCACCATTTAACTTTAATTTTTGGCCAGTGAATAAGGCAAGGTAAGAAGAAAAGTCATAAAATTTAAACAAAAGATATAAAATTTATTTTGTTTGATGACATAACAGTTTATGAAGAAGACCTTAAGGAATCTATACAAAAATCTTCCATATCTAATATATGAATGTAGAAAGGTTTCATACATTCAAGACACAGTTTTATTATATCTCATGATAAAAAATAGGAAATGAAATATAAGTATAAATATTAATGATGTTAAAATAATATATTTAGGAATGAATTTAATCAACAATGTATAAAATCTGTACATGGAAATCTATAAAACATTGCAAAGAGAAATTTACAGAGACAAAAGTAAACAGAAGGATACATTTAGGCATCGAAAGATTAAATATTATTAAAAATGGAAATTCTCTTAGGTTGATCTGTATTCAATTGATGGAACTCAACTCATTCAAAATTCTAGCAGGCTTTTTAGAAAAAACTTAACAAGCTCATTTAAAAATGTATACATAAGCAGATGATCTAGAAAAATCAAAACAATTTTCTGAAAGCACAACAATTTGGAAGACATTTCCAAGTGCAGTAATCAAGACAATGTAGTCAAGATGACGCTTTGGTGCAATAACTCAATGGCAGAAAACAGAGCCCAGAAATATACCTACACTTACACAGTCAATTGGTTTTTGGCAATGTTGCCAATGTAATTCAATAGAGAAAAGGTCTTGTCAACCCACAGGCCTGAGACAGCACAATCCCTATTGGGAGGAAGGACAGGGAATGACCCTCAACCTGCACCTAGAACCATGCATAAAAAATAACTCAAAATGAGTTATAGATCTATACACACTAACTAAAACTATTCAATTTTATGTGAAGAAAAGAGATATTTTTGTAATTCAGATAAGCAAATGTTTCTTAAAGAGTATCACAAAATAAACTATTGAAATCATACATAAATTTCACTAAAATTAAAAACACATTCTTTTCAAAACAGTTAATAAAATAAAAAGACAAACCATGCCTGGGAGAAATTATTTTAAAAGTATAAATCTTGCAGAGGCTCATATAGAATATATAAAGTCCATTTCAACTAATAGCAAATGAAACACCTTAAAAAAATGGGCAAACAATTTGGATATTTCAAAAAGAAGATATACAAATTGTCAATGAACACATGAAATGTTACTCAACATCATTAGGCAGCAGGGAAATAAAATTATATAGTCTTATGACTATGTCAATGAATGCAAAACAACTGTTCAACAAATTTTAATACCCATTAATGATAAAAGTCTCAGCAACTTAGGGTGAAAGAAGACGTCCTCAGTTCATAAGGGGAATCTATTAATACCTACAGCTAGCACACTCCTCAATGGTAAAGTAATGAAGGCTTGTTCATGAAATCGCTCACATCACTTTAATACTTGATGTCCTAGCTAGTGCAACAGGCAAGAGAAAGAAAATAACATTCATCCATATTGAAAGTAATGCAACTGTTTTACTTGTGGCATGCTCATATAAGTAGTGACTTCTAAGTAATGCTTTTAAAAAATTTCCTAGAGTAAGTGAATTTAACAATGTTGCAGGGTACGAAGTCTATATAAAAAATCAATTATATTTCCATGTGATAGCAATGAAGATTTGGAAAATGAAACTAAGTATATATATCACTTATCATAGCATTCGATGTAATAAAATAGAAGCTTCTTATTTACCCAAACAGATGAATGTGGTATTACTTTAAATTTTGTTTAACACTCTGATTTTCCATTTCCAGTAAAACAAGCTTTGGTATTGGAGAGTGCTAGTGTCTCCATTGTAAAACATTGCACCCCATGAGGGTGATAGGTCTGCAGGGGACAGTGATTGTTAATTTATAATCCAGAATGTACCTATTTCTTTCCAGTAATGCTTTCTAGATTACCCAGCATGGACTCTCCCCCTAACGTCCTGCCCCTTGGCTTGGCATTTTTGGAAATTCCTTAGCCCGTCAAAGCCATCACCAGCATGTCCCTTTTGTGAGTGCTCATTGCAGACAGAAATTACAGTAAAGGACACAGGAAAGTCTCAACTCCTCACTAAAAAGCATGATAAAATGCATTCTAACAAAACGAATTGACCAATCAAAATCATGGTCTAGACTAAACATGAAGAAAACCCTGCCAATTCTTAAATGCATCACTCATTATGTGAAAACTATGAGATCTGGAAATTTTACGATGGCACATAGTTCACCAAAAAAGAAACTATGCATATGTCTTGTTTTAACAAGATGTCAAATAGGATTTAGATTTGTCTGTGAAACCCAGTACATCTTAGTTGGCTTTATTTTATTCACCTTATATTTGTATTTTTTATTATTTTTTATGTTTGTTTTTCTCCCTAATTCTGTTGTAAATTTCCCAAGTGTAATAGATGAATCTACTTTTGCTTTTATATTCCTCCTAGCAGTAACTCCAGTGTTCAGTAAATCCTGACAATATTTAAAGAAAATTAATCAGAGATCAGCAGCCAAAACAACTTGAATTCTTTTTCAACTTGTTTTGAGAAAGGAAAGAATTAACCACTTAAGATGATTTCATATATTATAATTTTAGGCTCTTCTTCTGGAGTGCATCTCAAATTCTGTACTCATGAATACAGAATTTTCTAGGATAGTTTTTCTACCCTAGAAAAACTGAAAGTACCCTGTAAAAATACTGCTCCTTGCCCTGGCTGGGTGGCTTAGTTGGTTGGGCATCACCCTGCAAAGTGAAAGGTCACTGGTTTGATTTCGGTCAGGGCACATGCCTAGATTGTAGTTTTGGTCCTTGGTAGGTGCACATGAGAGAGGCAACTGATCAATGTCTCTCTTTCACTCAGTGTTTCTCTTCTCTTTCTCCCCCTCCTTTCCCCAATCTCTAAAAATAAATAAATAACTTAAGAAAAAGAATAGTGCTCCTGTTTATTGATAATCAGCAGTCTAAAACAGTGTTTGCTATCTGTAAACAGCTAGCAAACATTCAATAAACATTATGATCTACCTCCTATGAGTACACATGGAATTGTATACTTTGTAGAAAGTAGGTCTAATTGCTTCAAAATTTAAAGGATATTTTTCTCTCAAGCATATAATTGAAGAGAATGAAGGGACATTTGTCAGCCTTGCTGTCTGGTGCAGATCAGCAAGAGAGAGTTAGTCACCTGAAGCCAAGAACTTCAGAGAGTTTGTTCTGTCTGAGTCCGTTGGTTCTTATTGTCTAGTGGCTTTAGTTCCATGGTTACTTATTCTTCTTCGGTGCTTCAGTCTTTGAGAGTTAGCAAGCAGCCATGGAAATACTGGCAGTAAGTTGTTTTCAGCAGCAACAGCTCAGGTGTACTCATCAAAGCATTGTTGACCTTTTGTGACTGTACAAGGAAGTTTCTCATGGCCACAGTGTAAAGAGATACAGCATAGATCAACATGAAAAGGTGGTTTCATGCTCCTATTTGATCACAAATGAGTGGAGCAAGGTGAACAAAGAAGTCTAGAAAGATCTCAGAGAGGAATTCTTGGGAAACTTCAGATTCACATGTATTAAGGACAGGAGACATTATTAAAGAGGCAAAAATAAAGCAAATACACTCAATAATCCTTTCAATTGTACTCATTTTTAGATAATATCAAGTATATACTTATTAAATTATAACTTAATTGTATAAATATATACCATAATATTTCTAATCTTAATACATTTTATAAATGAAATGCACAGTATAGTTGCATTCTAAAATCACTTTATCTGTCTACCTTTTGTAAATTTGTCCCTGTTTTAGAATATCTGAAATTACGTTTACCAAATGGTAATGATGGATGTTTCTTTATTATGGGTGTAAGGATCATTGTTAATTTTGCTATTTATGTTTTTATATTGTGGAATGGTTTATAATGTCTGTGTACATTTTCCCACTAAATTAATGGTATATGTGAGGCTTTGGGTAGGACGGATCCTAGGGAACAATTTGTGGACACGTGAAATTCAAGAAACAATTTTCTGTGTCCCAAATACAATAGTGGAGCAGGCATAGGATAATAATGATAGATATTCTGAGTCAGAAAAATGCATTGTCATAAAAATAAATTTCCCTTAATGGTTTTCCATATTTTAATATTGATATTTATCTGCTTCCTAACATAGGACACTGAGGAAAACTCAAATGTCACCCTTGCTGCTGAAACAGCAAAAATAACTAAATATATCATCAGGAAACTTTCTGGTTATCTTGTGTATAAAGCACACCAACAGCCCATAAAAATAACCAATTGCCATGTGAGTCCGTAACCGAAGAAATCCTTCTTTCTCTTTAGGAGTCAAGGTGACATAGCAGCACACCTCCCTTGATTTCTTTGCATAGTAAGAACCCTGCTTGTTTCTGTTTAGTGATGGGAGGTAAGGTGAAGCTGGAGAAGATGCTGTCATATATGACCGCAATGGAAGACAGAGATTTTGCCTGATATAAATCTTGGTCAGATTTAATCTCTTTGGAATTAGGCTTGAGAAATTACTGCCTCTGGTCTCATAACAGTTGTAGCAATAAAAGATCAATAAACCTAAGTTGCAGTAGTCAGAGCAGGCTGTTTGTTCTTTGTTACTTCAGAATGCTGGTAAGGGTGAGAATGCTACCATCTAATGAATAATATTTATGGTAGAATGGTATTACACATTGTACCTACCAGTTTATGCATAGTATATATTCATTGTATTTTATAAAGAAAATGTGCAGTGTGTTCTTATTTTAAAATCATATTTTATATATATTTTTATGGCTTTCTTAATGTTTTAGGATATCTGAGATGTTTATTTATACATAAATATATAAAACATACTGTTCTCTAATACATATAGGCATATAGTATGTATAATTCCATCCATATATGATATAATACTAGTAGATAGAACATTATAATTTCTTCCATATATCTACCACATTAGAGTCAGTATGCAATTACATTCATATAAAATTAATTAATAACAAAAATAGATTTTGCCTCTATACAATATAATAAATAAAAGGAGCCTAATTTAGCTTCTCTCTCTAATTCTGAAGTTTTTATTTCACAAAACAGTCTGTCACTATTAGAATTACTCGTGCACATGGCTTTAGAGGGTTCCGAATGTTCTCTCCAGAGACATGATGGCGTTCTTTCTGACGGCTGGGTCTTGAAGGGCTTCTTTGTTTATCCTCAGAGACTCTGTTCACAGACCTCTATGGAGGCTTCTGAGAAAACCGTTTTTCTGGGGCGGGAAACTAGCTTCAGGGATGCACAGAAATCACTGCAGCTCTTTGCCCTGAGTCTCAACTACTCTCAACACTGGACTGAGCTGTACCCCTGATATCCATCCACAGCTTTAAGAAGCTGTGTATGTAAGGAGAGAATGGAAAGGAGAGGGAAATGGTAATCAAAACCCAATTCACTGCAGAAGAGAGCAGTCTATGAAATGACTTTTCAGTGTGATGAACATAAAATAAAGGACGATTGCGTTAAAAAAAAAAAGAAAAAGAAGCTATATGCTCTCGATCTTCTTGTGCCTCCCCTTAAATTAGGCTTGTGCCCTCTCTTAGTTTTTATTGCACCATCAACTACAAATGAAAACTCAACTTTTCAGTTTTCTAATGTGAAATTTAAATATGGGAAAGGATTTTAAGTAAATAAAAATTAAAAATGTTTGATACTTACTATGAAATGGCCAGGGAGATAGTGTTCTTACATTTTTAGGACACAGGTAAAATTCTAGTAAAGGTAGTAAAATTAGTAGCTTCTGCATGTTTTAGTAAATAAAGCTAAACTGCAGCAAATTCACTCTGATTTACTGAAAACTCTGCCCAGGAGAATTTGAGTTCAGCTCGAGTTCCAACTGAGATCTTTCTCCTGCGGATCAACAGGTTCAACCAGAGCTTCCAAGTATTTTCCTGGCCGTGTTACTTTTATTCTTGTTGTTATTACTTACACTTTTGATGTTACCAGCACTTAGACCTTTACAACTTAGACTCACATCACACTAGACAGGTGATTGCTATTGGTGGTGGGCAGTTACTTCGTGGGTTTGTTTGTAAGTTTATCAGATTGTCAGTTACGTTCTGATTTTAGTGCATCGGCTTTCATTCCAACTTGAGTAAGCGTGTCTATAGCAGAGTATAGAATATACTGGAGATACCATATCTGTATTACAGTTTTTCTTCTAGCCGATGCATATTCAGTCTCCCAGCCACTGAACCTCCACTATTTGGTGCACCACCTTTATAAAGGGTGAGTTGGTGACATCTCTTCATCCTGCCCACTATGGCTTACTAAGGAACAGTTCATTTAAAATGGTAATAATAACATTTTAAACACAAAAGATTAGTATAGAAGGTAATCTATATGCTTAACACTTATCTCATATATATACATATATGATTTCAGAGAGAGCAAAAGATAAAAAAATATTATCAGATGGATACTACAGGCAATGACTCTGCCCTATGTATGCTACCGCTGGAGAAGATTGCCCTCTGCTGTTAACAATGTTTGACTTTTCTATTGAGTTTGCCCAAGTCCACCATAGAGTTCTTGAAAATTCCTGTCCTTAGTATTCAGAGATTTTCCCCATAAATGATGTTCTTCACACCCAGAACATATTATCAACAACCCTAAAAGTGCTAGATAATGAGGAGTTTTCCTTTGTCAACCTTGCAGATATCATGGTCTGCCTCCTCTTTCAAGCATGAGGTTGCACTGCACTCTAACAAATGTAAATTGCTAACATTGGTAAATATCACTAAAGGTTAATTTTATTTCAAAACCTGATTAGGATATTGAACCACGCTCATATGTATTCCAATAAAGTTTAGTTTTGTCCTTTGTTAGAAGAATCCTACCAAGATTAAAGTCAAGAGGGTGAAAAACCCTAATGGACAGCATCCAAGATGCTAAGTTTTCTCCCTGATTATGTAGCCATAAGAATTATGGAATTGCTTGACTTCTGAGAGATAACATTGCCAGAAATTTATAGGTAAAGATATTAATATCTCACTGAGAAGTCAGGAAATGATAATTGAGCATGTGGGAACAAATCTTTCTGCTGCCATGCTGTTATGAATGAGGTTGATAGAGCTTCCTTGGTAATGTGGCATTAGGGGAAATGAAAACAGGATGTCACTTCCAATAGCAATTACCCTGAGTGATTGCAAATGTCTGTGGTAATACATTCAAGTTGACATGTTTTTGACTACAACTTGGCATAGGGTCACAAAGAGCTTATCCTGTGTTGACTCCAAATTTTAATAGAAGCTTCCAGAATAATCATGAGCATGGCAGATCTGCGCATTTAGCAATCTTCCAACTCCATGTAAATTTATTGGTCGGATGAGGCATGTCACACATCAAATGTGAAAATATCCATTATCACATTATTTTCTTCTATGTACACCTGGATCTCTCATGCATTCATTTTTTAACCGTTAGGAGAAATGGATCCTCTCCTACTCTGTACTTTATATGAGGGAGAACCCCCTAAAACACAGTATTTATTTATAAAAAATTATAAACATGCATTTATTCTTACATGTTTGAACTTCAATCACCTACAAAGTACTCTCCATTTGATGCAATATACCTATCAAGATTTTTTTCCACTGCTCAAAACAGTTTTTGAACTTGTCAATTTTGATGCTTTTTAGCACTTCTCTTGTTTTTTGTTTCATCTCTTCCACATGGGCAAAATGTTTCCCTTTGAGGAATCTGTTCACGCAAAAAAATAAATAAACAAAAAAGGCACTTGGGGCAAAATTGGGTAAACAGGGAGGGGGAGGCTTGGGAGTCAGGCTGTTTTGGTAAAAAACTGCTGAACACTCACCACCATGTGGGTAGGTGTGCTCATAAATCACCCACCATGAAATGGGCAAACACGGTGAAAGACTCTTCGAAAAACTTCACTGAAGTCCAGTGCAGCCTCTCACAATGACACCAGCTCGTACGCTAATACAGATGGGTTCCTAGAACACTCACCTAGTGCAGGAAGCCTGTGCTATAAGGGCTCCACTCTCCAGAAGATAATTTCTTTTTTGGGGGTCCCCCTTGTAGATGCATTTTGAACCCAATTATTTTCCATTTTTCTTATCTTAAAAAAGAGGATATTTCTAAAGATGCCTAAGAAACTGACTCACCTCCAGGAAAGTTCTGTGTGCTTTGTTCCACACTGTAATAATAACAAATCACCTGTCAAGGCACATCTCATTTGTATTTTAACCTAAGAGATATCCAATTAATTCCATGTAAAGGTTCACTTTTTTTAGTTCAGGAAACAAAGGATGAACAGGGAGTTTTTAAAGTAACAGTAAATCAATGGTAGAGGTAGTACTTAAACTCTTATTTCCTATATCATAATATTTTTGATTTTGAAAGTCTCTCTATAGTTTTAAACATAAAGTTCTCTAGAAAGAAGTAAATAGTACTTGCTTGCTCTGAACTTTATTTAAAAATTTAGCTCTGTCTGGCAGGAAACATTGCTTTTTCTCTGAGTGTTTATTTTCTAGTTTGGATCTATTTTCAGTATTTTATGTTTTCAATGTAGAGTAAGATGAATTGTATTTGCTTTTAGAGTAAAGTCAGTACTTGTTACAGTTTAACAATAATTTATTGAATGAACCACTTTTCTTTATCAGAGGAAAAAAACTAATTTATGAAAGAAAATCCATGCCCAGAAATAGCTTACAATTTCATTGAGGCAAAAGAGTGAAGTAGAAAAAATGGATATGAATACTGTTAAAATAATAGAATCATATATAAGTAAATGTTAATAATATATAAAGTAGTGATTTTAATGTTTTTGCTTGATACTCCATAAAAGACTTCTGATAATGATGCAATTTCCTTACACATTTTTAATTGATCTAAATTTTTATAAGTATAAATGGTTTAATTTTTTTGTTTATGTGTATACAAATAAAATTTAACTTTTTATTTACTATGGCAGTAAGGTTCTAAATTAAATGAATTTGTTTTGATTCATTGCTTTTAAAATAAAATTGGTAAGAATATACTATTAGAAAATATAATAATTAAACAACAAAATATTAGAAATGTATCTCTGAAATTAAAAGTATTTGATCATATTTTATATCAATATAAGATAATGATTTACTGCTAGAATAAGAATAATTCAGCACTGATTTAATTTCTTTTATTTTTGGCATTTATATTCAAAGTGCTGAAAAGACTCTCATACATAAACAAGCAGATAAAATAGCCAACTATTTAATATGGCATTGTCTCTCAAGTATTTGAACCCTTTCTAAATCATATACCAGCAACCATGTGACATTTTACAGTCAACAAATAGCTAAATGGTGGTCCATTGAAAACACATTTGGAATCTCCTTCAATTTTCTTTAAATCAAAGAATTTTAAACCATGTGGCTTGCAGAGGTATTATATCCAGAAAATAATGTATTTTCTATATTTCTGAGACATTATATGAATGCTTTACTGAAACTAAGTATATTATAATCATGGTCTCTATTTTTTTAGAGGTACTTGTCCATGGAGTTAAAATGAGCCTAAATAGGCATTCAAAACAATTCCATACAATTTGAAGTATTTTAGGAGTTTTTCTAATGACCTAGTTGGATATTCTGCTTTCAGAAATACAGCTAAATTTATTTTGTAGATGTTAACAAAAGAAAAAAGGAATGCATATAACAAAACATTTCTATGTACAAAAAAGAAGAGGAGGGATTAACTTTAATACTTTTGACAGACAACTGTACTTGAACAACAATAAAATAATTAAAAGAATAACTCTCAGGCTCTCTCATAAATGAATAATTCTCCTACAGCTGCTGGGAGATGCATGATTAAAGTCATGAAAATAGAATTGTCAGTACTCCCCCGTCCCATCCCTCTCCGCAGTTCTGTACACCTGCACTTGATTTCAAATCATCCTAACTGCATTTTAAATATTTCACCAAGTGCCGTGCCTCACCCTCAGTAGATACAGGTGAGAGTCAGGGAGTGTAATGGAACGTTCACTCAGGGATGTGCCTTCATTAGAGGAGGTTTCTCAGACAACAATATTTAATCGTATTTATTTTTGCCCTTTAAAATACTACAAGATTCTTGATGAGTGTCTTACATTTCTTTCTCAAGTGAGAGAAGATAATTAAGAAAAAGAAGATAGAAAAAGAACCAATATAAATCTTAAATACAAGGGCATTTTCAATGAGATCAATTTCTATGAAAAGTTCAAGTACATTATGGATCCATGCAATGAGTCCATAGAAACCCTCCTGCCACATACTACTTAGATAATGCTCATCTACCTGACTGTGGTTCACACAGCACTATGATGTCTGCTAGAGCAAAACATATATAAAAAGCATAGAAAACACCTACAAAAGGAATAAATCTGCTCAGGATCTGATGTCAGTAAAGGCCTCTGTGGGGATATAGGGATTGACCTTTATCCATAAAGATATACAGACCGACAGAGGAGGGCAGGACACTCTGAATAGAGCTAACATTTTTAGAATGGAAAGATACAGTGCTGGGAAAGTGAATAGAATAACTTAGCTGAAGTCAAAAGAACATGTTTAGCTGGGTTAAGAGGTCTTATGTACCTGGAGTTGGGGAGGCTGTGCCTAAACTCAAAAAACATTTCAAAGTATCCATTTAGGACCACCTGCTTTAGAATCCCTTGGGAGTACTATGCAAACCACAATCTTGATCCCAATTCAAGACTATCTACAGTGTTTAGTATCTGCATTGAACTTTATCTTACAATAAGTTCACCTTTCAATTACTCTATCCTGATTCTTTCAAATTCGCTCTCTGACATTTAAGTTTCTCAGAACAGAAAAAAATTAAGCAACGAATTTAAATCTAAATGCATAGGTTATCTCAAATAAATCAGAGTATTGAATAAAAGATAATTGTTCATTCTATTACATAAGCACCATATATTGAAATATTCTCTAAAAGCATAAGCACCAAAAGTATAATGTAACTTGCTTCCCCTCATATTGTTGAGAAATATATCATGTACCCGTCCTTCTAAATCTGCTACTGTCTGATTTGGTCTTTCACTGACCTTAATTTCTCTGGGAACGGCTCCTGTGGAAATGCTTCGCATAAGGCTTACTCATGGAAGGAGGCATGGGAGAAAAAGAGCTGTGATCATGGTTTAGTAAGGAACTAACTAAAAGGACCTATTCACTCCAAACTCTCGATCATTGGCCAGAAACTCCAAAAGAATATTAGAAAACAGTATAAAAGTTGATAGGCAAAAGAAGAAAGAAAATGATAATTACTGATTTTCATTGCCTTGAAAAAGAAAAAATAAACTCTTGTGAGGAACTATTATATTTATGGCTTTAGTTGCTCAAAACCTAAGAACAAATATGTATACGTTCTGCTTTGTAAATAGCTTAAATGTTGTTCTTCTTATCAACTTAAGATCTTTACTGTCTGACCACTGTTTTCGGTGTTTTAAGTCAGTCCTTCTCACTATACTGAATGAGGAACAAGTGTCTCCTATTTCAGTCCTTCCCAAGTGCTTCTGTCTCACCCTAAACACTTGCCTAAAATATTAAAATGCAACTAGGTATGAGGTATATTGATATGACTTTGACATAATATAAACCATATGTGACCATGAAAGAGAAAACAGCGCATATGCAAGAGTATTCAAGGAATTTATGTAGGAAGAGTTTCATCAAATTAGGAGAAAAACATCTTTGCCCAGCCCCTCCCCCATCCCCTTCTTGCTTCATGTACTTGCAGGTTTTATAATCTAGGTACTGGGGGTAATTTCAGGATTCTGAGGGCAGTGGAGAAAGGGGGATTTTCTCACTTACCAGGAGATAAAACAGGAAAAGGAAAAGAAGAGAGAAATGTTGCCATTCCTATGCAATATAATGGCAAAGAATCCAGAAATGGGAGAACATTAAGGAGGATTAGTTTTTCACCCCCACCTTATCCTTTTGCTTTGCATGGTTTAGCTGTGACAGAGGTGACCTGAGAGAAAGAGTGAGTCAGGAATAGTTAAGGCCAAGCCTGATCAGACTTTGAGATTCATCCCTGAGGAGGGTTCCATTGGCCCAAAATAGAGATTCCAAACATATTTGATATTAAAATGTGCATCTGAATAGGGCCAGGATTTTTATCTCAAAAGATTCTACCTAGGGATAGTAAATGGGAAGAGAAGTCTCTCTGTAGGTGGACAAAATATTCAGGGTAAGAGTTTTACTGTTCTGGATGGTCCATTTTGAGTGACACTGAATCCTAGGAAGTTGAAATATAAGAGACTAGTCCCTAGGGAAATGCACCCGTGAGATTGAGGCAAAGTTACAATTTCTAGGCAGGAGGCGATCAGAGCTCAACTAATACATGGAAACCAGGCTGGGAGACGTCACAGGATAAATGTCTTACTTTGTAACTCAGGACCTGGAACAAGGAAGTCACCAGCAAATATGTAAAAGAACAGGTGATGAAGTAAACAAAGACAAGACACTAAGTCACATAGACCAAAACATTTCCCTCTGAGGACTTTTTTCATCCCAGGAAACAAAAAAGCCTCACGGATTCTTTAGGTGAATGGAGGGGGTGAGACTTGGGGGTTATGCTGTTTTGGGTCTAAAACTGCTAAACACTCAGCACAGTGTGGGCAGGTGCGCTTGTAAATCACCCATCATGAAATGGGCAAATGCATTGAAAGAGTCTTCAAAAAAATTCACTGAAGCTGAATGCAGCCTCTCACAACAGTGCCAGCTGGTACAACAATACAGATGGGTTCCTAGAACACTCACCTAGTGGGGAAGCCTGTACTACAAGGTACCTGCCCTCCAGAAGAGTATTCTGTATTTTGGGGAGGGGTCCTTGTGAACATCTATTGTAAATGTAACAATAAGGGTCTACCAATTCAAATGTTAATCTCATCCAAGATGCTCACAAACTTACCCAGAAAAATGTTGAAGCAAATGTGTGAGCCCCCTATGGCCCCTTCAAGTTGACACACAAAATTAATCATTACATTCTCACTAGCTTAAGTCTTCCCCTATGATCTTTGGTGATCATTTTCTCTCTGCCTAACCCAAAAAGAAAGCCACTATCAGATATTTAAAATAACTTTACTGGTTTACTAACTCTAGAAGTCATTCTTATGGAATCCTTATCCCCTTTATTGTGTTGGGGGTCTCTTGTGCGATCTGTCTTTGAAATTTAGTATAAAAATGGCTATCTCCCAAATGAAACTCTTTTTCTAGAAGGTAAACTTGTAGTTGTCACCAGATGTTTTTATCAAGTTTTAAATGCTTTACTTTCATATTTTTTTATCTCCAGTCATCGAGGTAGTGAGTTTTAATTCTTGTGAAACATTATATATATATATATATATATATATATATATATATACACACACATATATATACACACACACATATATATTTGTATTTGCTTCTTCTGTAGCTTTCCTCTTATATTCAAATGTGAGTGGAAAAAATGAAATAGAAAGCAATAAAAATATCATTTAATTTGGCTTAAGATTAAAGTTTCTAAGAGGAGCATATTTTTGATGCATTATTTGACTGGGTAAATATAGCTCAGCTGGTAAATCTACCACACACCTTGAAAGCTTAGTGAGCAGAAGGACCCTCCCATTATTGCAGGGGCCTCAGGACATCTTTAAACTTATTGTAGTTTAGGCAACTTTCTGTTCATAAATCATTTCTGGAGAGAAGAGATGGAACTTCCATTATGAAGGCCATCCCAGAGCCACTACAATGAGTTGCTAATTCAATTTTTCTGGGAATGCAGATGGTACTAGTTATTTTATCCTAGTCCTAAATGTTGTATTAGAATTACCAATAGGATACTGGATTATAACAGATAATCGGTGAAGAGCTGAAGTGCCAAATACAGGGACATGACAGATTCTCTTGGAATATCTATGCTTCAGAAGTGATCTCAGTGCAGTTGGTGCACTCCTATAAAATGTGGTCGTAGGTAATCTAAGTGATCACACATTTGACTTGGATGCAGAAATCAGTAGGGAGTAGAAGAGATGGCTAATTTTATATCAACTATATTATTTCTTGGTTCACAGGATAGATGAGGATGCAGACTAATATACAAATGCTTCAAATGACTAAATGGTCTCTTTGTTACCTGGCATATGTCATGTGGCTTCCCAGGGTGCCACTTTTCTTCCCAAAAGAATACTAAAGCACAAAAATAATTGCATCAGTAATTGGAAACATACATTACACCTTTGTTTTATGAAACACCAAGACATGGGTAACATGACACAAAATATGGAGAAGGGCTTTGTAAGTATACACTTCTATAAAATATAAAGTATTATAGTTTATGATTTTAAGCTGTTTCTTGCCAGTGAATTATATTTTATATACAAACTATAATAAAAATGCCTGTTTTAATAAAACACACTTGATTCTAAAGGCATAATGCAAATATTATATTCTGTGTTTCATCAGTGTGTGTGAAGATAAATGTGTTTAAATGATCTAAAAAGAGCCCTGGCTGATTTGACTTCCTGGATTGAGTTCTGGCCTATGAACCGAAGAGTCACATGTTCAATTCCCAGTCTAGGGCACATGCCTGGGTTGCCAGCCAAGTGCCCAATAGGGGGCATGTGAGAGGCAACCAAACACTGATGTGTCTCCCTCCCTTCTCCTCTCTAAAAATAAATAAATAAACTCTTAAAAATAAGTAAATAAACAAATGAACTAAAAAAAGAAAAACATACATATGCTTACACATGTATTGTATATCTATAATAATCATTAGTTTTAAATTATAATATCCCTACATAAGTATAGAAGCTCTAAATAATACTTTAAATTTCTAGGGTGCTGAAAATTATGGAATGCTCTGTTACTAAGCGTTTACTGAAAACCATTCTTGGGGAGGGTACCTTTGAAAGCATCATGATCTAATGCTCCAGAATAACTGTATTTGCATATACAAGTTTCTCCTTTCTTCACTGAGTAGATATTAGATAATACCTCCATAATCTAGAATGTATATTAGACTACATGGTACATGCCAGACCTAAGGTGTATATAGTGATGCAAAAACCTATAGATTCAAGACTTTTTCTTCTAGTTTTAGAAAAGTAATGACCTTTGACCCTTTAATTTTGCCTTAAAATGGTTTTCATTATAGACACTTAAAACCTTAAAGTGGAAAAATCTGTACACATCATCATTATGATATGTTTTTTTCTCTGGAATAGACCTAAAAACTGACAAAGAGACACTGACTTTTAATATTAACAGATTGTTAGAAACCTCCCTAGAGGTGGGTGACAGAGAGAGAGAAAGAGAGAGATGTTTATTTGTTGTCCTACTTATTTATGCATGCATTGGTTGCTTCCTGCTTTTGCCCCCACTGGACCTCGCAACCTTGGCATATTGGGGAGGACACTCTGACCAACTGAGCAACCCAGCCAGAACCAATGTCTTTTTTCTTGATGCCTGCATTTATTTATTGCTATAAACTTCTTACTTAGGACTGCTTTTGTTTAATCTCATGCATTTTGATAAGTTGTGTAGCCATTTTATTTTATCTTAAGATCCTTTTTTAACTTAACTTTTGATTTCTTAATCGATCCATTCATTGCTCAGGATTGTGTTATTTTGTTTACAGATATCTGAGAATTTTCTAACTCTCTTCCTGCCATTGATTTCTAGTTTCAAATTATTGTGGTAAAAAACAAAATAAAATACTTGATACAATTTGTATTTTCTTGAATTTGTTGAGACTTGTTTAGTGGTCTAACATCTAACATAGATTTACCCCAGAAAATGTTCTCTGTGTGTATGAGTGAGAAAAATGAGTGCTAAGTACCTACTTGTGCAACATTGTGCCTATCGCTGGTAATACTGTATTTTCTACTTAAAATTTTGTCAGGAGCACAAATAAATCTCAAGTTGTCTTACTGTAATAAAAAATAAAAATAAACACCCTGCTCTTCAAAAGGTATTATTACAAAAATAAAAAGACAAGATATACAGAGTGGGGCAAAAGCGGGTTTACAGTTGTTAGTATGCAAAATAATATAACAATAAATAACAATACAAGGATAAATTCTGTGTTTCTTGTTTTTACCACTGTAAACCTACTTTTGCCCCACCATGTATATTGTAATAAAACATCTGTAAAATGTAAGCTGTTTAAAGTATTTATATTAATACTATGGAAAACAAAACATAATATAAATTTGGAAAAGAGCTGAGCAGTAACTTTACCAAAGATAATATGTGATAAGCATATGAAAAATGTTTAGTAAATATCACTATTTGTAAGGAAAATGAAAATTAAAACCAAATGAGATACTATTATACATACATTTGAATGGCTAAAATGAAAAATCCAAAGCAAAACTAAAATTATTGAAATTACCAAGTCTTGGTGTGTACTGTAGGAAATAGAATGCTCTTATTTGCTGACGGGAATGTGATCCCTTGAGGGAATTTCAGATTGGCAGTTTCTTACATAGTAAAGCATACACTTACCATGCTACCCAGAAACTTCATTTCTAGGTTTTGCCCAAAAGCAATGAAAATTGATATTCATATAAGTCCTATAATATCTATTCATAGCAGCTTTATACATGATCTCCCACAATTGGAAACAAATATTCTTTGACTGATGAAAATGTAAATAAACTGTGCTGCATCAAAGAACAAAATAGTGCCCAACAATAAAAAAGAAAGCAACTACTTTACATACAATGACACGAACGAATCACAAACGCATTATGCTAAGCAAATGAAGACACACTCATACTTTATACCAGATGCTATCCGTTGCATGGTGCCAGTTATGTGACATTCTGGAAAAGCCGAAACTTTTCAGATAGAAGAAGGCTCAGAGTCCAGGACTAGTGAAAGGGAGTAAAGGAAGATTTGGTGGGAAGGATGGAACTGCTCATTATCTTGATCATGACAGTGCTTGAAAACGTATGTACCATATTTTTGGACCATAAGATGCACCTAGGTTTTACAGGAGGAAAATAGGAAAAAAATTTTTGAAGCAAAAAATGTGGTAAAATATTTAATAACATGAACAACATAATATTTCACCAATGTAAATGTAAACAGAAGTCAACAGCAGCATTAACAGCCATTATTCCTCCCAAATTTTGGGGAAAAAAGTGTGTCTTATAGTCTGAAAAATACGGGTATGTCTCCTCACTCATAAAGCTGTACAAAAATGGAGTTTCACTTGATGTTGATTGGACTATTTTTTTGCATACACCACTTTACAAAATGAATTGGTTGTTTTTTTTGTAATTTGTTTTAATAGTGCTTCTATAATATAATGAGCATTAATAATAAGATATCAATAATGTAATTGGATTTGAACATCTAAGTATTTTAATGGTGCAGAAAGGATACCATTAAGATTTTTCTAAATGCTTTATTTTATGAGACTTAACAAAAAATGAATATAAATATAGTGCTCTACAATTCAAAAACTGATTTCCATACTAGAAGAAATTAACCTTATGTAACATTGGTTAATTAACTATAAAACAAGTTATAATTATTATTATTTCCTATATTTAGTCAAAGAATGTAAGACATATTAAAACATCTTCTTGAAGGATGGGGATGGCAGCTCCTCATGAAAATGGGACTCGGGAGGAGTTGCCCTGTCTATGTAGATGGTTGTAAAGCGCTCCTCACCAGTTCATCAATACAGCAAGAAAGATAACCTCTCTCTCTCCCTTTTTTTAAATATGGGAGAAACCTAACTTCTGAAAATTGAAATTCTTACATGTATGTAGCATCCAAATTTACTCTGCCGTAGTGTTTGAGAAATCCCAGACATCAAAATGAAATACTGACACTGTAAAGGTAAAAACACTAGTGAGGTATTAACAAGCTAGTGTAAACCAGGGCAAAGAAGGGGAAGGATCATCCAGGAACATGGATAAAGGACCCATGGACAAAGACAATAAGAGGGAAGATTGAATGTGGGAGGTGGGGATGGGCAGGGCAGGGCAGAATAACGGGGAGAAAATAGGGACAACTGTAATTGCACAACAATAAAAAAACCTCCCCTTCAAAATCCCAAGATATAAAATATAAATATTTTAAAATAGCAACTTCTAGAAATGAAAAAAAATTGAAATTAAAATCATAGCAGATGAATTAAACATTGGATGATAGACAGCTGAAGAGATATTTAATGATATGGAAAATAGATTTGAGGAAAGTATCCAGAATAACAGCCTGGACCTGTAGAAGTGAGACAAAGAGACATGGAGAAAAGAATAAGATATTTCAAAGTACAACTAATAAGAGTTACAGAATGAACTAAGAATTGCTTAGAAAAGCTATCATCAAAAAGACAATGCTGTATAATTTTTTAAATACTAAAGAAAACTTGTACATTTTGACACCAGTAAAGTACACAATGGAAACTTTTAGTGAAAGTGTGGAATGCCAAAGAGAAAGAATGATATAAAAAGTGATCAGAGACAAAAAATTACCATAATAATGAAGATGACAGTGAGCTTCTTACCCCCAAAAGCACTGAAAGAAAAAGTCAAAGTATTAAAATCAAATCATCCCTATCCAAAAATTCTTTACATCCTAAATTATCACTGAGGAGCAAGAGCAAAGGTAAGACATTTTCAGAAAAAAAGAAAAAAAGTACATATTTTTATAAAGAAGTGTAATCAAACACAATAAATGAGATAAAACAGTGGGGAACAAATAAACTGCTAATCCATGGGGGATAAACCTAAATTACAATTGATTTTTAAAAAGATTTTATTTATTATGTTTAGAGGGGAAGGGAGGGAGAGAAGGGGAGAAATATCAATGTATGGTTGCCTCTCCTGGGTCCCCTGCTTGGGAACTGACCTGCAACCCAGGCATGAGCCCTGACTGGGAATCGAACCTCGATCCTCTAGTTCACAGGGCTGCGCTCAATCTGCTGAGCTACACCAGCCAGGGCTACAATTTATTTTTAAGATAATATAAATGGTGACAAATTGTGAAGAATGAGTAAGATGAGGTAAAATTTATATGCTACAAAAATTACTTAGAAGATGCACCCATGATCAATATTTCATCTTTAGTTCCCTACATTTTTGAGAATCATTACATAAAAAAGTAACTTTAAATCTCATACATCAAGTATTATATTAATACTCCATAATACCTGAAATAACTAAAATACATTGAATACATTATGAACTAATAGAAAAAGAAAGGAAACAGGGAAAATGAAATAAACATGAATTCAATAAATTTAAAAGAATTTAAGGAAAGAAGAAAAGACCCAATCTATAATACAATAAAATGTGTTTTATACTAGCATTTTAAAAACTGATAAAGAATAATAATTTATTCCTTCCAAAAACATTTGCACTTAAAAATACAAACTATTAAAGCAAAATTTGTTTTCCAATGTAACCTATTACTGGAAATGTAGGGCAAGTACAGGGCCATTTTAGGAGGGAAAAGATACCTTATTCAGATATTTCTACCATTATTTATAAACTCTCAATTTGGAAATATTCAGAGTATAAAAGGTTGGTTTAGACAGAGCAAGCACATTTCACCTAAAATAGTATTTTGCTTGTGCCAGCAGAAACTGGCAGCAGAGAGCATTATTTTCTTGAAGTTAAGGATTATTTTTCTATTATCACTATACCTCCTGCATAACCTAGTACACTGCCTTTGCTATTGTATGGGCTTTCATAATATTGGTGGGAGCCCTGAAATAGCATTCATTGTCTCTTTTTCCCCTGAATTCTCTCTCTAAGAGTTGCAGATAAGAGGATGTGGACATTAGAAACAATGAAAATTGACCTGAACATATTGCACAGTCATTAAGAGCAAAGACTCAGTTCAGAATACATCAAGCTCTAGGAAGCAATTAGTTCACATGAAATCTTTAAAATTAGAGGAGTTAGTTGGATTGTAGAACATGAGTACTGTCTGCAATTCCGTACTCAAATCTGGCTTTTTATTATATTATTAAAGCCTTATGTTGAATCACTAATATTTATCTAGATTAACAGAGTATATTCCATGAACACTGTAGTGTAAATTATGTTTACTAGTATAATAGCTAGATTAGAAGAATGGTCAATTTTTCTAATAGCAGCCAAATAACAGCCAAAAGAGGAGGAGCTGAGGATTTGGGTAGGGTGTAGTAGAAGCTACAAGATAAAGTGTCTCCTAGGGCAGGGGTCGCCAACCCCAGGGGTCCCCAACCCCTGGGCCTCAGACCAGTACCGTCCCTGGTGGGTTATGAACTGGGCGCAAGCTCTCCTGAGCTCCACCTCCTGCCCCACCCACCCACTGTCTGTGGGAAAAACCGAGTCCTTCGTGCCAAAAAGCCCGGGGACCCGCTGCCTTAGGGAATGAAACTTGACGGGAATGTCGAACAATGAGCCTTGAGCAAGTTTAAGAGATGTATTTACTAATGTTTCTTAGGAAGGGCCTGAGGGCAGTGTGTAATAATTCTGTTCTGCGTTTATTTTTCAATATGATTTTTCTCATTTAAAAAATGTTTATTACCTCTTAATTCAGGACAGCACACCTACATTTCATAATAGTTATGAAGAATAATAAATATAAAAATATCTATGAAGAAACCAATATATTTAGAAATTGTGTTAAGACAAGCGGGATTACAAAAATGGAAGAGACCCAATTTCTACCTTTAGGCCTTCTTTCTTTAAGGACTGTGAATAGTAATCGCAAAACACATGACAGAAACAATGGAAGGTTTTGAGCATATGCTGATGATTGGAGACAAATGGCCTATCACTTACTGTACAGTAGAGGTGTATCTAATTTTATTTTTTTCCTTTTTTATTGAATTTATTGGGGTCATATTGGTTAATAAAATTACACAGGTTTCAGGTGCGCAGTTCTAGTCTCCCTCCATTGCCATTTATTCCTCCTAGACCCTCTTCTCGATCCCCACTCTATGTACTTTTAAGTACTCGGATGTTACCACATCACTGGGGTACTTGGTGGAGAGGAATAGTGGAGGCGAATAGTGACAAGAAGAAAGTTTACCAAATTTGTAGGTGATGTATGTGTTCCTTCCCTAGGTAGCATGAACAGAACTGACCATGACACTGAAGGTAATCTCAGGAACAGTCCCCAGCTGAGTAGCAGAGGGAAGTAAAATGCTAAAGGGACTTCAACAGATGAGGCAAATCCTGGATGATGTATGGTAATTTAGAACCTTAATAATTGATAGATTTTGTGCAAACAAATCTAGAAAGATGCAATTTCATAATCTTCCATTGAACTCTAGTTACATTGAATATAATAGGTTGTGTGTGAAAAATAGGTTCTGTGATCAACTAAGTTTGGGAAACACCATGTAGAAGAGTGGGATTCTTTTCTGTAGGCCTTCTCAGGACCTTTAATTTTGTGCGTGGTGAATCTCAAGAAGGATAATAGAATAGGCAGTTTTCACTGAATATATGGCAACATGGAACTTTTCTTTATAGAACATTTAAAAAATTAATGTTCTGAAGAACATTTTTTGTGAAGCATGTGACTGCCTATTAGGCATGTTTTGGAAATAATGTTGTGTCTTTGATAAATAATTTATGCTAAATAAGGAAATTAGATAGCTCCTTTCAATCCATCATTGTAATTTAGAGTTGTCTGAAAGCAATTGAAAAGTTTGAATGGCATGATATATTTTTACAGATGTATAATAGATGATTATGGAGAAATGTTTCACTATGTTAAGTTCACAGTAAGGGGATAATGATTTATAACTCAAGATCAAGTGCACTGGTAAGTAATAAAAATTCTGAAGTGTGACGTTTATATAAAATGTCAGGCATAAGCAGCTTTGCACAAGCAAGTTTCATTCCTACATATACTCGGTTAACTGAGAAAAATGAAAACATAGTGATGAGACCACTGGACTTATTTCCAGGAAGTCTGGGTTTTGTGCCCAGAATTACCATTAATTACAAGTGTGCTCCTGCATAAGTGAATTAATATCTGTATCTCAGAATATATGTGGTTCTTAAAGATCATTTAGTCTAATAATCTGATTGCTCTGAATCCACTGAATAGATGTTGGAAAGAAAGGGGCTATTCAAACAGTCTAGGTTAAAACTTTATTGTAATTCCACTGCTGGGATTAGACCCTAACAATCCTGAATCACCAATTCAAAAGAACTTATGCACCCCAATGTTCATAGCAGCACAATTCACAGTAGCCATGTGTTGGAAGCAACCTAATTGCCCATTGGTAAATGAGTGGATCAAAAACCTATGGTACATTTGCACAATGGAATACTACACAGCAAAAAGAAAGAAGGAGCTCCTATCCTTTATGACGCATAGATGGAACTGGAGAGCAATATGCTAAGTAAAATAAGCCAGGTGGTGAAAGACAAATGTCATATGATCTCACCTGTAAGTGGAACTTAAACAATAAAACAAACAAGTGAGCAAAATATAACCAAAGACATTGAAATAAAGAAGAAACTGACAGTAACCAGAGAGGAGGAGGGAGGGGATAACAGGGAGAAAAGGGAGAAAGTTCATCAAAGAACATGTATAAAGGACCCATGGACAAAGCCAAAGTGGGGGAGTAGGATCAAGGGTAGGAGGTGGGGAGAGCTGGAGTGGTGGAGAGTGGTGAAGGGAAAATGGAGACAACTGTATGTGAATAACAATAAAAAAAGAAAAAGAGAGAGAAATATGAAAAAAAGAAAAAAGAATTTAAATCCTTAAATAGGATAAGAATTTGTAAGATCCCCATAGGAGTAATTACCTAGTGTTTATTATTCTGCAATCCTATAAATAGGTTAGTTCAATGTTTTATCAAATTTGTTACATCTAGTGGGCTTTTAATAACACCAATACCTATGGTAAAAAACAATACTTAATAACTTACAATCTCTGTGAGATGAACCTACACATAAGGATTTTTAAAATTCATCAGTTCGTTCTAAACTTGAGAGGCAATGAGTTAGTTGTTTTCTTTTTATTTTTTGCATTAGCCCATAAGTTTACCATTTCTTTCACTATTCATACATTTCTATACACCAAATTTTCCATCTGGGATTATTTTCCATGAGCATAAAAATTTATTTAAAATAATTTTTGAACAGCAAGTTCACTGGTGTTAAGGTTTTTTTGCCTGGAAATACATTCTTGAAAGACATTTTTGCTAGGCATGGAAATCTGTGTTGACATTTTAAAAAATTTTTGCACCTTAAATATGTCTACATTGACTGCAACTTGCTTATTTTTGGTGTGACATCATGGTGCTTCTCTGTACCTTTATAAGTAACGTGAGGCTTACACTACTTGCTTTTACAACTTAACTGGGTTTTTTTTTTTTTGGAAGTTATAGTATTTGGTGTAGTGTTTTATTTCACTTGCTTTAGGTTTATTGAACTTCTTTGATTTCTAGTTTCAGGGTTCACATTAGATTTGAAAAAAATTAGTCAATATTTTTCAAACATTTTTCTACCTTCTTTCTCACTGGCACTGCAATCATATGTATTTCTGTTTTTATATAGGGTCTGGCAGAAGTAAGGCTTGCTTGAGTGTGGTTGGTAAGGTAATAATATGGGTGTAATAATTTATAGTTTCAATTCGAACATTTCACCTAAAAGGTCAGATGGTATGCTTGAGTGTGATATTATGTTACAGAATTACATGCTTATGACTTTGTAATAAAAGTTTTGTAATAAAAAAGAGGCATTATTTGTGCCAGGCTCTGTATATGAAATATCAGACTTTGTAAGATTATGAACCCTTGGGCTAAAATATAGGATGTTCAAGTGCTATGCAGAAACTCTTTGCTTTTACACAGAATTGTATAACTATAATTCGATTAAGAAACCTACATGATTCTTGGGCAATTGTGGATAGCCTGTGTTAAGAACATTACAAAGAAAATATTGTGTAAAGTGATTATGACATTATAATGAAGCTAAAGTTTTCAAAATAGCTATTTCATTGTCTTTTCCTTCAAAAATATAGTAGAAAACAGCAGATGTTTGGGTAACAACAGCTGTAAAGTCATCTGAAAGAACTTTTTCATTTCTTAATGGGGAAAGCAAAAAGGAGTGCCATTATTTAGCAGAATAGCACTGGCTTGTAATGATCCCTAAAAATTAATCTATTTTAAATTCTTTAGTTCTGCTGCTTTACAGTGGTTACAAGTCTGGATTTTGGGGTGAAGCTGACTTAACTTTGAGGTAAGAAGTCTAATTCACCAGGTGTCTCTCGAGCAAGTTATCACACATTCAGTTTCAATGTGCCTTTCCA
>PVKM010015219.1:0-28115 GCA_004027735.1 Carollia perspicillata | reverse complement strand
AGCTATGATCAATCATCAGAAGGCTGCTTCTTGTGTTGGGCTTAAGAGGTGCCTATAGTAGGCCAAGCTGTGAACCAGGTCAGCTGCTGCTAGTGCCAGGGCTGGGGCCACTTAGCAAGAGGTATAGAGCACACTGAGGCCAGATGCTACTTGTTTGAGAATTTTATGAAAATCTGAAGCATGAGCCTTCATATGGAAAAGTAATTAGATACAGGTTAGGTCGGCTTGAAAGTTGGGTAAGCCAGGACCTCAGGAAATCCCTGGGACAGGTCAAACACTGTGAGCTGTGTTGATGGATTGCTTCTTAGATATGGTGCCTGCATACCTGCTCTGTTTAGGGAGACCTCATCAAAAGAACAGTGGTCTACATCAGCACTTCTGTCTGGGAGAAAGCTGTCCCGGTGTATCTAATGCCTTTCACATTGTTGCCTCAGTGCTGGAGCTCAGTTGTATTGAGTCCGAGTAAGTCCATTTGTGAGCCCTATGAGAGGAACTACCTGGGAATCCAGAAGCCTTCCATTTTCCTCAGCCTGAACCCTCACTGTTTTTTATAGCCAGAAGCCATGGGGATTTCTCTGCCTATTTGTAGAACCTAGGATGTGGGGCCTAGTATATAACTGGGGCACCTCACTCCTCAATGGGGACTTTTGCCACTGAGCTATCCCTCCAAATTTTTATCTGCCACATGTGGCTATGGGACCAGAGTGTCCCCTGTCTCTACTCCTCTTGCTAATATTAATATGGCTTCTTGTTTAACTCCCTAGGTGTAGGACTCCCATTCAGCCAGATTTCAGACCGTTCTAAATAAGTTTTTCTGTAGTTTAGATGTTATTGTGATGGTGTTGTGAATGGAGGAGAGTACTATTTTTACCTATGAGGCCGTCTTGCCTGAAATACCACCCTCTTATCCTAAAAAAGTTAGTAGTTCGTATATTTCGCTTTAGGTGGACCAAATGCTTTTAAATCTTTCTCATAGAAAACAAAGGCAAAGCAACCTTTCTTTTGACTGTATTATATATCTTCTTTATACCCCATGTAATGCAGGTGCTAAGATGCTCATTCATCCCAATGCTTGTATTTTACAATTCTTATGATATATTTTATTTGTGACTATTGAAAGTGGATTGAAATACAAACAAAAGACATGAGATTCATTTAAAATAAAAGTCAAGAATGGCAATATATGTATCTGGACTAATATTTTTAGACAGGTATTAACTCAGAAAAGATTAACATAAGCTCTAAAACAAAGTCATAGATAATTTTATGTGATATTTATTTACCTCTTTATTTCTTTCATTATTGCTCAGAATTGGAAAGGTTTGACAAAATTGTATGTTGTTTTTTTTTAATTGTAGACATTATTGTAATATTCAAGTCCTTCTCTTAAAACAACTTTAAATTTTCAACTTTTATATAATTCAGACCTGCTGTAATTACACATTCTAGATAATAAACAGAAAATGCTTCACTGAAATTGTTTGTAATACCTCTCATAATTTTTGAATAATAAAAGTATCATACTTTAAGCTTCATAATGAGTTTTCATTTATTTTTTACTATCACTGATATAGTGGAAACAAGGTCTTAAAGTAGATTCATAGTTTATAGTCTAGCCTTAGGGCATAGAATAATATTAAGTGGGAAATTGTATGAAAAGCAGAGAGTATTATGTAAAATAATAAGTTTGCCCAAAACTATACTTCTGACTAAATTACAAGACTTTGGGGAAAACTATTCCTTTTATTCACTCTCCCTTTAGGGTAATTCAGGATGAAATATAGGCACAAGGATTATAGTAACTGGCCAAGAACCAACTTTAAATATAATGTCTTTATTATGTAAGTGTGGATGTGAAAAAAAAAAGCCATGAAAGGTAACTAAAGGTAATTATCACTGGACTGTATTGTAAACACAATTCTCCCCTTACAGAATTGTATTCCCAGGGTTGGTTGTCTTTTTTTTTTTTTTTCTTCAGAACAGCATATAACAAGATACCTTTAAAAAAAAGAAGGTCTACATTAAAATTAAAAATTGGGCAAAGGACTTGGACAGACACTTCTCCAAGGAGGACATACAGAAGAGTCAGAGACACATGAAAAGATGCTCAATATCGCTAGCTATCAGAGAAATGCAAATTAAAACCACAATGAGATACCACTTTACACTGGTCAGAATGGTCATCATAAACAAAGCAACAAACAACAAATGTTGGAAAGGTTGTAGAGAAAAGGGGACCCTAGTCCACTGCTAGTGGGATTGTAGACTGGTACAACCACTATGAAAAACATTATGGAATTTTCTAAAAATACTAAAAATGGATATGCCTTTTCACCTAACAATTCCACTGCTAGGTTTATATCCTAAGAACCCTGAAACACCAATCCAAAATAACCTATGCACCCCAATGTTCATAGCAGCACAATTTATAATAGCCAAGTATTGGAAGCAACCCAGATACCCACCAGTAAGTGAATGGATCAAAAAACTATGGTACATATACACAATGGAATTCTACACAGCAGAACAAAAAAGGAGCTCCTACCCTATGTGACAGCATGGATTGAACTGGAAAGCATTATGCTAAGTGAAATAAGCCAGGTGGTGAAAGACAAATACCATATGATCTCACCTTTAACAGGAACCTAAACAACAAAACAAACAAGCAAGCAAAATATAACCAAAGACATTGAAACAGAAAACAGGCTGAGAGTTTCCAGAAGTGAGAGAGGAGAGAATTTCATGGGAAAAGGGGAAGGGATTACAGGAACAAGTATAAAGGACACATGGACAAAAACTAAGGGGGGTGGAAATGGGAGGGAGGTGGGGAACACTTAGGGGGTAGACTGGGATGGGAGTAAAACACAGAAAACTGTATTTGAACAACAATTAAAATAAAAATACTTTAAAAAGGAATTTTCTCTTTATCTTAGAAGCTATAACCTTTAAATTAGAGTGTTATATTTATAAAGTTCAGTGAACTCATCTAGAAGAAGAACATGAAAAATAAATCTACCTTGTATGGTCACTTGATGACCAAATATTAAAGTCCTTCATGTAACTTTGCTGCTATTCCCTGGAATGGTGGATAAGGTATATTGGCTAATTCCTTCTGTGGCATCAAAAAAAAAAAACAGGTTGTAATAAAGAATAAAAAGCATTTGTTTCAACAAAAGGATTGCAATCCATAAGAGATAAATGCAGATAGCAACTGCACTCTGGAAAGAACAAAAAAGGCAGGGTTTATAAAGTCACAAATGACAATTTAGAGCAAAATAAATACATTTTTCCTGTTGTCTACTTAATATGGCATGATGGCAAGTTCAAAAAGCATTGTTCAGGTTGGGTGATAAAACTCTGGGGTAGTTGTTGTCATGGAAACAAGAGTGGTGGTGTGGTGGTGATGGCGGTTGGGGAGCAGGAAGTTCCAGGTTGTACTTCTGTGGCAAGCAGGAAAACTGAAAAGACCAAACCTCATCTGGGTGCTGTTGTGTGTATTTCTGACTTTCCTAAAGACCTCCTAGTTTCATTTTAGGGCCTCCTGATACCAATACACTGTTTTATATATTTTGGCTCACAGTAGAAATAATCCGAGTTTATTCATTAGCAGGTAAGGTGTCTAGGCTAAGGTGGAATCATTTTTATTGCTACTAGCCAGTGGTCTTTCAATTAGCATCATGTTTGTTCAATATGGGCACTAAAATTAGTGCTTTCTTCCTTAATTTTCTTCCTGTATTGTTCTGCCATCCCTGTAAGCTATGAGTCTCGCATCATCATGTCTTTGCATAGAATTTCATCTGGACTATGTATTTTTAGTGTATGTCAACTGTACACAAGTAAGTTTTGTGTGCTTTCTTTCTAAAGTAGGTTGCCTCTTTTAGCACTACCAATGGAAGGAGGTGGAAATAAAGATGAAAGGCATGGAACATTTAAATTAACTGATGAGGATAGGGCGAAACATGTGGGGGAGGAAGGTGAAATACCTAGTTTTAAATCTGTGATCCCTCTGTTACAAACCCTGTGACATTAGGTATGTCATTTAATTCTCTGTGGCTCAGTTTCTACATGTGTAAAATGGGAAGTAATTTAGGAGTGCTATAGTGACAAGGCTGTTAGGAACATTAAATGAATTAATACTCATGAAACACTTAGAACAGTATCTATAAATATTACTAAATTAAAATATGCAAAATAACAATTGAATTATTTTTATTACACAAGCCCATTGCCCATATTGAAATTTGTCTTGAATTTATTAATTAGGAATTGTTTTTTTCTGATTAATCATTTTAAAATTGATTTGAAAAATTTTCCTAACATGATGAAGGAAATAGACATACAAGGGCAGAGAGTCCCAAACAAAATAAACTCAAAAAGGCCCACACTAAAACACATCATAATGAAAATGCAAAAGCTTAAAGAAAAAGAGTGAATCTTAAAAGTATGGAAAAAACAGTTAGTTACCTATGAAGGAGCTTGCGTGAGACTGTCAGCTGATTCAACAGAAGTTTTGCAGACTAGGATGGATTTGCAAGAAATATTAAAATGCTGAAAAGCAAGGACCTATAACCAAGATCACTCAACAAAGCTATCATTTAGAATCAAAGGACAAATACAGAATTTCACAGAACAAAAACTAAAGGAGTTCATCACCATAAAACCAGTATTATGTAAAATGTTAAGGGTCTTTTTTATGAAGAAGGGAAAACACATTAAAATATGTATAATAAATTACAACAAATATATATCAAGAGTTGAATCTAAAAAACAAGATAAATGAACAAGCAGAAAGAAACAGACTCATAAATACAAAGAATGTTTTGATGGTACACAGATGGGAATAGGATAGGGGAATGGGTGAAAAAGGTGAAGAGATTAAGAAGTACCAAGTTGCTGTTACACAGTACTCACAGAGATGTAAAGTACAACATAGGTAACATAGTCAACAATATTCTAATAACTATGTATAATGTCAGATGGGATGATCACTTAGTAAGTTATGTAATGTCTCATCACTGATGTGTATACCTGAAACTAATATAATATTGTATGTCAACTATAATGGAAAATAAAAAATGATGAAATAAAAAAAGCTGTGCATTTCACTATACATACTTCAACTTCAATAAATAAGTAAATAGCCCTGGCTGGTGTAGCTCAGTGGATTGAGCGCTGGCCTGGGAACCAAAGGGTCCCGGTTCGATTCCCACTCAGGGCACATGCCTGGGTTGCAGGCCAGTTCCCAGCATGGGACACAAGAGAGGCAACCATACATTGATATTTCTCTCCCTCTCTCCCTCCCTTCCCCTCTAAAGATAAATAAATAAAAATCTTAAAAAAAAAGAAATTAAAAAAATAAAATAAAAATAAATTAGTAAATAGCCAACAACAAATACTAAAATTGATTTGATTGCTGCCAGCTTTATTATGATGAGCACACAAATAAATGATACAATTTTCCCTTGAATAACCTAATTAAAGCAAGAAAAGGCAAGAACAAATAAGCTGTCCTGAGTCTTTTCAGTCATTAAGAGGTACTCCTTAGAGAGACCATGTGAAATAAAATTTACCCCAGGCAGATATTTGATCCAGTTAGTGATGGAGACACATTTGAGGCCTCATAGCTAGAACAGCTGTGAGATTTCTCTTAGGATGATGAAGACCAATGCAGAACTGGAAGGAAATTCACATAGATACCCAGTAGCCACATGGGAAGAGACTGGCCATTTCAAAACGGGAATACTCAAGAGGATATAAAACCACATCCATTACACTATTAGACTATCACTTTTAGGTACTATTTTCAAAAAAGTTTTCAAGCCCCACCCACTGAAATAAAAATGAAATTGGTATTTGTAGTTTTTATTTTCTGACTTCCTTTAGATATTGTGAAAGCTTTATTCAGTTTATTATTTTTATTTACTTCTAAGCAATCTAATTGTTAGTACACTGTAAGTTTTATTTGTGGAATTTTAACAGTAGGAGAGTTCCATTGGATTTTGACAGAGAACAATTTAAAATAGATTAAAATGTAATATGACAAAGCAGATTAATGAAGAACATGAGACTTGGCCTGAGAGAGGAACTCTCTTACAATTCCTTTGGAATCCTGATGCTACCCTTGTGTGGCATTTTCCCTCTGTGACCCTGTCTGCTATCTGTAATGTTAGAACATATTGAGCTTTCAAGTAGATTAGATGAAGTGTCTCGTGGACATTTAGTAGGTACCTAAAAATATGTATTCCCTTCCCTTTCTTACCATAAAAACTAGGCTAAATATATGAATAGTAGGTACAATGAAAATCTTAACAACTTCTTGATAAAATTAACTCTTAATGCTTAGGTTTGCATACATCGTTGACATTTTCATATGATGATAGTGATGTATGTATGTTACCCTTTCCACCTGTCCCAACATGCTTTACCTTAAAATATATTTCAGGCAAAATTTTGGATGGTGTGAACTATCAGATTTTCAACTTCCCTCATTGATATACCAAAAATACATTAAATATCTTTCTGTTATAGCTGTACTTAATTATCTCATAAGCCAAAAAACATTAAGCTATGGTATTTAGACATTTTACAACCTTTAGAAGTACCCACTGTTCTATTTGTGGATTTAGTTAAAACTAAGTAGAATAATCTGCTTCAAAACTGCCAACTTATTAAAAAATGAGAAGACACGCAAAGGCAGATATTTGTATTCCGAGATCAAATTCATGGAAAACCTGCTGAAGTGGAAGATGTATAGTACATTTCAGGATGGGGACTATTCTACTTGCTGGATTATCATACATTGCCTAGAATATAAGCAATGCCTTTTTTTCAGAAGAGAAAGTTTCAAAGAGCATGGGAACATACCAGTTCCTACCTCTCCTTAGTCACTCATGGTTTCTCCTACAAAACACCAGACACTTTAGCATACAGATGCCTTTATATGTTTGTTTCTTTCATTGACCATAAGTTCTTTGAAAGTGAAAACTCTATATTAGTTTTTACTTTCATGACTCAGAACATTAGATACTAATATTTTAAAACAAACAAAAAATAACTTTCAGGTAATATTTTAAATAAGTTAATAAATAAAAGGATGAATGGGCAAGTGGATGAACAAATAAATAAATGTAATTTATTTAAGAGAAATGTAGAGATGAGCACTATAATAACACTTTCTACTTGATTTTCATCTCTTCATGGTTCTGATCCAGATATAACTATTGCATGTTGATGACTTTATCCTACTGTAGGTATGGGAGTTGGTTAAGCAGATGCAATTGGATATGGGGAGCTCTTGAGTATAAGTTGCACGAGTTGTCCCAAATTGGTGAAAGAATGCAAAGATTTTGCACCTGAGCTATGCATTGGCTGAGGTTACCCCATATGTGGCATAGGGTGGTGAGAAGGAGAAATCTGTGAGTTCTGATGAGGCAATAGTCATAGCACCTGGAAGGTAGGGCCACCAACTACTAAAACTTTTAATAATATATGAATCTTAAACAACTTAATGAGAAAACATGACACATTTATATACATGAGGTGCGTAGGCATTCCCCAAGAATAACTCTATAAAAGCTGCCTTACTGTGTGCCAGTGAGGTATCAGATCTAGTTAGAATATTTAACTTCCAACTACGCACCACCTCCCTACACACACACACAGACACAGACACAGACACAGCAACCACTAGTCTTAATGTATTCAATATGTTTTTACATTAGAGCAGTTGTGAGGAGGAAGTGTTAAAGGTTTAATGTTAATAAGTCTTTGATTGAAATCCTATATGCATTACTAATACTCAAGTTCTGTATTCTTGGTTAAATTACTGAGGATCTAAGAGCCTCAATCTTTCCATCTGTATAATTTAGATAAAAAGTCTCATTATTTTTAATTAGTGATTTCTCAAGGAGGAATTTAGATTACATTTAAAATTTTAACATCTTATTGTTATCATTCTTTTGGTTATTGTTATTTCATCTGTGCTAACCTTACTTAAGAGTGAAAGGTATTGAAAAACAGCATATGGTCTGGTCAACTCCCTTCAGATTTGCCTTAATACATTAATTCTGAACAGGTGTAATAACTGTAATACATTGGATAAAAGAAATTTGCTCAAAAGCAGACTTGTTGAGTTGATATTTCATTGACCACATAAGTAATTACTGATCATTGTCATTGTCATTTCCTTTTTTTTTTTTTTTCAGTAACCACACCCCCAGGAGGAATTCTGCATCACCCTATGGGGCTTGAGCTTGACTGCTAAGCTCAAGGTGACTAATTAACAACTATAGACAGCAGATTTCTGGTAGTCACAGAGCAGGCTGTCTAACGTCAGATAGGGTCAAAATCTGACACAACTAGAGGCAGACCCAGAAAGAAAAAAACAGTGCTAAATACTAAAGGTTGCTGAGATGAAATTGACTACAGTCTTCTCTATGATTAGCCATACTTTCTTTTGTTTTTCTCCTTCAGTTTTTTTCAAATTGTAATTGTTATTGAGGCACAGTATTCTGCCTTTTACTCCCATCTCAGCCCACCACCCTCAGCCCTCCCCACCGGGCTCCTATTTCCACCCCGCCCTTGTTTTTGTCCACGTGTCCTTTATACTTGTTCCTGCAAACCTTTCCCCTTTTCCCCTGAAATTCCCTCCCCTGCCCCCTCTAGTCACTGTCAGCCTGTTCTCTATTTCAGTATCTTTGATTCTATTTTGCTTGTTTGTTTGTTTTGTTGATTAGGTTCCTGTTCAAGTTTAGGTCGTATGGTATTTGTCTTTCACCACCCAGCTTATTTCACTTAGCATAACGCTTTCCAGTTCCATCCATGCTGTTGCAAAGGGTAGGAGCTACGTCTTTCTTTCCACTGCATAGAATTCCATTGTGTAAATATACCATAGTTTTTTGATCCATTCATTTACTGATAGGCACCTAGGTTGCTCCCAGCACTTCACTATTATAAATTGTGCTGCTATGAACATTGGAGTGCATAGGTACTTTTGGATTGTTGTTTCAGGGTTCTCAGGATATAATCCTAAGAGTGGAACTGCTGGGTCAAAAGGCAGATCCATTTTTAGTTTTCTTAGAAAAATTCCATACTGTTTTCCATAGCGGTGGTACCAGTTTGCAATTTCACAAACAGTGCACTAGGGTTCCCTATTCTCCACAACTTCTCCAACGTTTGTTGTTTGTTGCTTTGTTTATAATGGCCATTCTGACCAGTGTGAAGTGGTATCTCATTGTAGTTTCAATTTGCCTCTCTCTGATAGCTAGTGATACTAAGCGTCTCTTCATGTGTCTCTGGATTCTCTGTATGTCCTCCTTGGAGAAGTGTCTGTTCAAGTCCTTTGCCCATTTTTTAATTGGGGTGTTTGTTGTCTTAGAGTGGAGTCATGTAAGTTTTTTATATATTTTGGAAATTAAACCCTTGTCTGAAGTATCATTGGCAAATATGTTTTCGCATATGGTTAGTTCTCTGTTTATTTTAATACTGTTTTCTTTAGCTGTGCAGAAGGTTTTTAGTTTGAGGAGATCCCATTTGTTTATCCTTTCCTTTAGGTCCCTTGCTCTAGGGGACATATCAGTGAAAATGTTGCTGTGTGAAATATCTGAAATTTTCCTGCCTATGTTCTCCTTTATGACTTTAAAGGTGTCAAGAGTTATATTTAAATCTTTTATCCATCTTGAATTTATTTTTGTGTATGGTGTAAGTTTGTGCTCGAGTTTCTTTTTTTTTGTTTGTTTGTTTGCATATAGCTGTCCAGTTCTCCCAACACCATTTGTTGAAGAGGCTTTTTTTTTTTTTTACTCCATTTTATGTTGCTGCCCACTTTGTCAAATATTAATTGACTGAAGAGACTTGGATTTATTTTTGGGCTCTCCCTTCTGTTCCATTGGTCTATGTGCCTGTTTTTATGCCAATACCAGGTTGTTTTGATTACAGTGGTTTTGTAATGCAGTTTGGTATAAGGTACAGTGAACCCTCCTACTTTATTCTTCTTCTCAAAATTGTAGGAGTTATTTGGAGTTATTTATGGTTCCATATAAATTTTTGAAGTGTTTGTTATATGTCTGTAAAATATGCCATTGGTACTTTAAATAGGTATTGCATTAAATCTGTAAATTCATTTCAGTAGCATGGATATTTTGATGATGTTAATTCTTCCAACCCATGAACACAGTATATGTTTCCATTTGTTTGTGTCTTCCCTGATTTCTTTCTTCAGTGTTGTGTAGTTATCTGAGTACAGTTCCTTTACCTCCTTGGTTAGGTTTATTCCTACATATTTTATTTTTCTTCTTGCTATATCAAATTAGATTTTTTTCTTGATTTCTGCTTCTGCTGTTTCATGTTGGTGTACAAAAATGCCTTTGATTTTCGGATATAGACTTTTTATCCCACTGTTTTGCCAAATTCATTTATTAGGTGGAGCAGTTTTTGAGTGGAGTCTACAGGATTTTCCATGTACACTATCATATCATCTGCAAACAGTGACAGTTTTATTTTCTGTTTTCCTATTTAGATGCCTTTTATTTCCTTTTCTTGTCGGATTGCTGTGGCTAGAACTTCCAAAACTATATTGAATAGAAGTGGTGAAAGTAGATAACCTTGTCTTGTTCCTGGTCTTAGTGGAAAAGATTTTAGTTTCTGCCCATTGAGTATAATGTTGGCTGTAGGTCTCTCATAATAGCCTTTATTATGTTGAGGAATGCTCCCTCTATTCCCATTTTTCTGAGTGTTTTCATCATAAATGGGCACTGTACCTTATCAAATGCTTTTTCCATATCTATTGATATGATCATATGATTTTTGTCTCTGTTTTTGCTTATGTGATGTATTACATTTACTGATTTGCAAATATTGTACCACCTTGCACCCCTGGGATGAATCTCACTTGGTCATTTTATATGATCTTTTTAATATATTGCTGGATGTAGTTTGCCAATACTTTGTTGAGGATTTTAGTGTCTATGTTCATCAGTTATATTGGCCTGAAGTTTTCTTTCTTTGTTGCGTCTTTATCTGGTTTTGGGCTTAGGAATGATGTTGCCCTCATGAAAAGAGTTTGGAAGTCTTACATCTTCTTACATATTTTGGAATAGTCTGTGTAGGATAGGGGTTAGCTCTTCATTACATGCTTTTTAGAATTCTCCTGTGAAACCATCTTGTCCAGGGCTCTTCTGTGGCTGGAGATTTTTGATTACTGCTTCACTTCTGTCTGATATTATTGGTCTATTAAGGCTTTCTGCTTGTTCTTCATTGAGTTTTGGAAGATTATATTTTTCTAGAAATTTATCCTTTTCACCTAGGTTTTCAAATTTCCTAGCATATAGATATTCATAGTAATTTATTACAATCCTGTATTCCTGTATTTGTATTTCTGTGGTGTCAGTTGTAATCTCTCCTCTTTCATTTCTGATTGTGTTTATCTGGGCCCTCTCTCTTTTTTTCTTGATAAGCCTGCTTATGGCTTGTCAACTTTGTTTATCTTTTCAAAGAACTAGCTCCTGGATTCATTGATCCTTAGAATTGTGTTTTTAGTCTCCATGTCATTTAATTCTACTCTGATCTTGGCCACTTCCTTCCTTCTACTTGCTCTGGGCTGTCTTTGTTGTCATTCCTCGAGTTCTTGTAGGCATAGGGTTAGGTTGTTTGTTTGAAATATTTCTATCTTTTTAAGGTAGGCCTGCATTTCTATGAACTTCTCTCTCAGGACTGCCTTCACTGTGTTGCATAAGTTTTGGGTTGTTGTGAGTTCATTTTCATTTGTTTCCAGAAACTTTTTGATTTCTTTCCTGATTTTATTCTTGACCCATTCATTGTTTAATAGCATGCTATTCAATCTCCATGATTTTGAGTGTTTTGGGGTTTTTCTCTTTGGGTTGGTTTCTAGTTTTGTCCCTTGTGGTGGAGAAAATGCTTCATATGATTTCAATTTTATAGAATTTGTGGAGGCTTGTTTTGTGTCCTATCATGTAGTCTATCTTTGAAAATATTCTATGTGCATTAGAAAAGAATGTCTATTTAGCTTCTTTCAGATGAAGGACTCTATATCAGTTAAGTCTATTTCATTTAGGGCATTGTTCAATGCCACAATATCTTTGTTTATATTTTATTTGGAAAATCTGTCCATTTTTGCCAGTGGTCTGTTAAAATCCCCTACTGTAATTCTGTCGCTGTCAGTATCCTTCTTGAAGTCCTCTAAGATTTTCTTTATGTATTTGGGTGCATATATATTTACAATGTTTTTCACTTCTTCATGGATTCTTCCCTTGAATATTATGAAGTGACCTTCATGGGGTCTTTCTCTGGCCCTTTTTTGAAAGTCTGTTTTGTTTGATATGAGTATTGCTACCCTGAATTTTTTTTCCTTTCTTGTTTGCTTTGAAAATTTGTTTCTAGCCCTTCACTTTCAGTCTGTGTAGGTCTATTGTCCTGAGGTGGGTCTCTTCTAGGCATGTGTGGTTCATGCTTTCTTATCTATTCAGCTATTCTATGTCTTTTGATTGGAGCATTTAATCCATTTACATTTCAAGTTATTATTGATAGGTACTTATTCATTGCCATTTTCGTGCATGTGTTCCTCTCTCTCTCTCTCTCACACACACACACACACACACACACTCTCTCTCTCTTTTCCTTTCTTTTTTTTAAAGCAGTCTTTTTAGCATAAGTTGCAAAGGTGGTTTGGTGGAGGTGTATTCTTTTAGACTTTTGTGTCCAGGAAATTCCTTATTTGGCCTTCTACCTTAATTGAGAGCCTTGCTGGGTAAAGTAGCCTTGGTTGCAGGCCTCTGGTTCTCATTACTTGCAATATTTCTTGTCATTCTCTTCTGGTTTGGAGCTTTTCCATTGAGAATTCAGCTGCTATCCTTACCAGGGCTCCCTTGTATGTTACTTTCTATTTCTCCCTTGCTGCCTTTAAGATTCTCTCTTTGTCTTGGAATTTTGCCTTTTTAATTATGATGTGTCTCGAAGTGAGCCTTTTTAATTTCTCTTGATTGGGACTCTGTGTTTTCTGGATTTGTGAGACTTTTTCTCTTATCAAATTAGGGATGTTTTTCACGAATACTTTTTCAAACAGGTTTTCTATCCCTTGCTCTCTTCTTCTCCTTCTTGTATCCTATTATAGCGATATTATTATGTTTCATATTGTCCTGCATTTCTCTTAATCCCTCTTCATTCTTTCTGAGCCTTTTTTTCATTTTCTTGCTCTTTTTGCATGTGTTTTCTACTTTGTCCTCCAGCTTACTGATCCAATCTTCTGTTTCATCAATGCTGCTTTTGATTCCTTCTACTGTGTTCTTCATTTCAAAGATTGTATTCTTTATTTCCTCCTGGCCCTTGTTGATAGTTTCTATTTCCTTTTCGATGTTGATATAGTTTGCAGTGATTTCACTGTAGTTTCCCTGTAGTTTCTGGTAATTCACTGTGAGCTCTTTTAACTTTCTGATAACCATTTCTTGGAACTCAATATCTAATTGAGTTGCTTCTATTTAACTTAGCATTCTTTCTGAGGCTTCCTCCTTTCCTGTTATTTGGGGATAATTTCTTTGTCTTCCCATTGTTTGTGAGACTCTTATTTTTAGTCTCAGCTTCTTAAATTGATCTTTTCTGACTCCCTAGGTTTGTGGTGTGGACCTCTATAGTAGAATACCTGTGAGATTCAGTGATTCCATCTCCTTGATCTCCTGAGCTCACTGATCTTGGGCTGTCTTTTAAATTGTCTCTGTGTTTGTCTTTGGGTTTTGATTGTTGTTGGGCCTTTTTTTGTTGGGCCATTTTCATACATATGTTCCTCTCTCTCTCTCTCTCTCACACACACACACACACACACACACACACACACACTTTTCCTTTCTTTTTTTATTTTATTTTTTTTAATTTTTATTTAGAGAGAGGGGACGAGAAGGAGAAAGAGTGGGAAAGAAACATCAATGTGTGGTTGTCTCTCATGTGTCCCCTACTGGGGACATAGCCTGCAACCCAGGCATGTGCCCTGACTGGGAATTGAACTGGCGACCCTTTACTTCACAGCCCGTGCTCAATCCACTGAGCTACACCAGCCAGGGCTCCTTTCTTTTTTTAAAGCAGTCTTCCCATCAGCTCATTAACTGAGGATCACTCTATCCACCACCTCTTGTATGTTGTTGTGCTGATGAGGGCAGGTTGTGTTGAAGCTGATTCTTCCATGTGTACAAAGTTTTGAGGATTTTCTCTTGCTCTTGTACAGTTGTTTGTTCTGGGTAATTTCTCCACTATTTAGTTGTATTTCCAGATACATCCTGGACTGAGGTTAGTGTGGCTTCCACTCACTCCTTCACCATCTTTCTTATAACCTGTTGGTGGTTCCTGTGTTGTTGGATTTCCTCTTCCAGTGATTATCCTGGTGTTCATAGCTTCCACCTATTCTTTTTTGTGATCAATTGGAGGGGGAAGACAAAATGGTTTAAGACAGCAAGAATATTTTCTATGATATTTACAGTAGCAGCCGGTAGAGAAGAGACAGGAGATCCTTTGGCTATGTGTAGTGTTAACCATGATATTCCACCCTTCTACCCATTTTTTAGAAAGAGTGGAAAGAAAATAAGACTCTTGTTGGGGAGGGAAGAATTGTGAGTTGGGTAGAGATAGCAATGAGCTTATGGGAGGTCAGATTCTGAAATAAGGTGAGAGTAAAGGACAGTAAATAGGTGCAGTGTATGAGAGAACAGAGTTAACCACTACAGTAATAGAGTTCAGGAAACCATTAAGTGGGCTAAGATCTGGGAGTGGTGCTGTGTAGTATTTACAATTGTATTGAACAACTATAATTTACAATAATAATGGAGCAACAATCATATGACACAGTCTATGTGATCTGGATAATGAGAATAGGGAGTATAGGACCTTGACTAATGTGCTAATGGAACACAAGTGAAGTGAAGAACAGCACATTAGGAATACACTATAAAAGAAAGAACAGGGGAAGCCTGTAAAACAGTGCAATTTAACCAGGCAAGCAAAGAAGACCAAACAGAAACAAGAGGAATACAAAAATACTATTAAAATAAAAGATGCAAGCATAATGAAAAAAAACAATAATACAAATTTACAGTAACTTGCAGGTTCTCTGTAATAGCAAAGTTAAATATTTCTCAGCATGTTAACTTTTGAGATGCCCAACTTTCCCCAGCCAGCATCCACAGACTCGTGGGTGCTCACAGTCTCTGTGTGTTTGCCACTTAGTCTTTATTCCCCTCTCTGTGACTTCAAGCAACCAGGTCTCTCCTGGTTCTGCTCAAACCTTGTTTGGCAGGGGAGGGAGCAGTTGACCCGCTCTTTCCCAAAAACCCTGTGGCAGACCCAGTGGGTACCAGGTCTGGTGCTGCAGCTGCCCTGGTCCCAGAGCTGGTCCCAGGGACCTTATTGTCCCAAAGCACTCTCTTTACCATCTGGTTTTTCAATGTCTGCTACAATTTTTGGTCTCCTATCTTCATATATGCTGGGATATTGTTGGCTGTTCACTCTGCTCTTCCACAGATAGGCTAAGTTTTTCTCCCGGGAGTAGGGGGAAGTGGAATCTGCTCCATCCTATGTTGTGGCCATCTTTAGTCTCCTCTCCATTTCCTATTTTTTATTTATTTTAAATTTTAATTTGTGAAGGAAAATTTTGCTCACTTACAAATATTTTAACACTTTATTCTACATTTTAGTAGTTTTTCATTTTCATTTTTAGTTAAAACATTAATTTATTAAAAATTAAAATGTGGATGATAAATTAAGCTTAAATATAATTAAATAAATCAAGATATACCAATGTTCTAGAATATAGAATATAGAATATGTATTAAAATTTTATTGTTGTATAAATATATTAAATTGGATAGAAAAATAATGACAATATTAAGAAAAAGTATGTGGCCTAAAACATAGTATGTTCAGGATAATTCCATGTACCTTGGGTGGACAGAAGGCTCTGAAAAGATATTCACCAAAATATTGTGTAAGTTAGACATTAGTGATGAATTTTCTTTTTTGTCATATTTTCTAAATTAAATACGTAGACTATATTATTTAAGTAGAAATTGTTAAAAATGAGAGATGTCTGAGTATTAATTTTCAATGCGTTTACTAATTAAAACCTTTTTCAGCAAACAAAATTATTTCAAACTAAGTTAAAGTAAACCAACCATAAAGATCTAGTGTCATTATTTAAAAGTTACCTTTAAGTTATATTTTTGCCATATTTTATACATTTTTTCTCAAGTCTCTTGTCAAATTATCTAACTCAATTCTTTCATACTCACCACTTATATAAATGTTACACACCCATAGAGATGTTACCAATCTCTACCTTTATGCCTTCTATCACAGCCCACCATAAACAGTACCAATCATCCAGGCTTAAAGGATCTCCTTTACTTTTAATTACTAAGTCACTAACTCCAGCCTGTTTGGAATTGATGTCATTTAGACCAGAGATAAATTCCAGATTTTGAACTGTATGATTATGGAAAAGTGTCTTTATCTATCTAAAGCACAACTTTATTGTTTATAATAATGTAATAATAATTGCGCTTATCTTCTAGAACAATCATAAACATAATAAGATTATACTTACAGATTCATCATGGTGATTCTTTGCCTATAATAAGTGATTATTAAATTTCAATTTTTTACCCTCTTCTATCATTGTACTCATATCTACCAATCAATTCTTATGTTGATTAGCATTTTATAATTACTTGTAATGTGTTGCTTGTTCTATTTATGCTTCTTTTTAAAAAAAATTTTGATTTTACTTGGAAGAGCAAGAATGAAGCCATTTTAAGTTTATATCAAAGCAAAAATACATGGAGAAAAACTCAATCATCAGTATTGATTCCTTCCTCCTGTGAAGTAACCAATGAATTTAGTTCATGTTAAGTTAGATTATATACTTTTCCAACTACCTCCAAGTACATGAAAATACAATTAAACAAATCTGATGTATCTGTAGTTTCTATTTCTTTTTTACAACTTTCTTTTCTCAAATTCAGACACCCTTTTAGAACAAAAGATGTAAATATCTATATTTTAAATAATTTCATAATACTTGACAATATTTTACACTGCAGTTTATTTAATCATTATGTGTTTGATAAGCATTTATTTTCTGACTTTTAATTGCCTAAGAAAGAGCCAGTTTACATCTTCTTCATTGTTAACATAACCTTAATTTCGTCCCCCAGCTTCAAAGAATGAGTTATAATTGGCCAAAGTAATAGCTACTCACTTCTCCATTGCCAATGATTAGTCCATGAAAGAGTCTACTGGGTATTTACTTTCCCTCCCAGATTAAAACACCATTCATTTCTGTGAAGAAAACTTTTTGGCCTTATCCCTTCTGTATTACATAGGATACCATTATTTGTGACTTATGAACATGAGAAAATGACAAAAAATTTCATCAACTGAAATTAATGAGCTGAATCAACCATGAGACAACTAAACATTAAAGTTCATGTTGTTTAAACAATAAACATCCTAAAGATAGAAATGCTAATTGAGCATTCTCTTAGTTGCAAGCAAAAGCTTTCTTATGTGTTCACATGTAGAAAAAAGTAGTATTAATATTTTAATTGATCAATTGAATATGTAATACTATGAAAATATGATGATCATTGCCTTCTTCATTTCTAATTATCAGAACACTTTATCAGCTGATGTATGCAGCTCAGCTCCTTAGGTAATGCATTACTCAGTATGGCAAAGCTACAATTCAGTTTGTAATCTTATACAATCTATGTCTAGATCTAAACAGACATTAAGCCTCAAACTTGAAAACTGACATGAGATAAGAAAGCATGTAGTGATAAAGTTGTTCTAGAAATCTATTATAACATTAAATTATTATTAAAAAATATCAGTGGATTATCCCTGAAGATATATTTTAATTGGCTTTTATTTTTCTCCTTAGCGAGGTTTGAGCCCCTATTCCCTTTATCTTTTTTTAAAGATTTTATTTATTTAGAGACAGGGGAAGGGATGGAGAAAGAGAGGGAGAGAAACATCAATGTGTGGTTGCCTTTCACATGATCCCCATTGGGGACCTGGCACACAACCCAGGCATGTACCCTGACTGGGAATCGAACTGGTGACTCTTTCATTCGCAGCCCAAGCTCAATCCACTGAGCTATGCCAGCCAGGACATGAGCCCCTTTTTCTTGAGTATCTTGATAGAGGATAATAATAGAAATGTGAAATGTTGGTGATTTGGTGGGGGAGGGGGGTTCTTTGAAGAATCTTTAAAGAATTCTATTCAAAGTAATCATGGAGAAATGATCATGGCATAATAAAGAGGGATGAGTGATGACATTTTAATTACTGATATTTAATTTTTACAGCTTCTTTTTGTCTGGATCTGGCCACAAAACCCTCAGAAAATGAATTAATATTCTGATACTGCTTCTAGTTTTATTTCTATAAAGGTATTGTTCTCTCTAGACATAATTTTTTATTCCCTTATGAGATGAATCTGTACCCTTTGGTTTGAAATAAACCTCTACCATGCATTGCACCAACTAAAAACAAATATTTTAGGGTAGTTAAAATGAAGCCACATCACCATGGCTAAAAGCCACTCGTGGAATATTAGGTCTTGTAAGATGTATTGTGAGTGGAACACTTTGGATCTTCCACAAATTACAGGCTGGACATAGACATGGGTACTGCTCCAGGATCCCCATTGACAGACTTGAAGCATTTTCTGCATGAAGAATGGGGAGAAGTTATGAAAAATAAGTGAAAATAAATGTCAGAGAAACATGATTTGGTAACTACTTTTCTTATCTTTTTTTTCTGTAGATGGTAATGTCATGCAAATGGTTTCAGTGTGAAGAGAAAGGAAGAGAAAACTGAAAACATTTTGCAATTTTTGAAGATCAGAAGACTAACTTTCTGAAGTTGGTTTATAAACCAGAGAGGTCTTTAGCTACATTTTTTAATTCATTCTTTCTTCATTAATTATTCTATCTTTTTTTTTAAATTTCAGGCTAAGCTTATTGGGGGGCTATATCATCATTCTGCAAATAATGAAACAAAACTTGTAAGTATGGAATTTCCTTAAAAAATAAAAATACAATTGCCTTTTGACCCAGTGATCCCACTTCTGGGAATATATCCCAAAATTCTGAAATACTAATTCAAAAGCATGTATGCATCCCTATGTTCTTTACAATACTCAAGATGTTGAAGCAGCCCAAATGCCAATCAGTAGATGGGTAGATAAAAAAAAAAGTTGTGGTGCATTTACGCAATGGAATACTATGTGGCTGTAAAGAAAAGAAGGAACTTTTTTTGCAATAGCATAGATGAACCTGGAGATTATTATGTTAACAAGCCAACCAGAGAAAGACAAATACCATATGATCTCACTTACATGTGGAATCTAATGAACAAAATAAACTGACAAACAGAGGCATGGATACATGGAACAGACTGACAGCTGTCAGAGGAGAGGGGAGATTAGATAAAAGAAGGTGAAGGGATTAACCAAAGACCATATATGCACAATCCACAGACATGAACAACAAAGGTGTGGTGATGCCAAGAATGAGGGGAAAAGGTGGGATTGGGTGGAGGTATACAAATGGGGAAAATGGGGACAACTTGTAACAGTGTCAACAATAAAAATAAAGCTAAAAATTTATAATATATTATTAATGAAAATTGTCTAATCAAATATTAACTTTAACAATTTTTAGTGCTTATTTTGGTGTGGATGTCTTGTTGTATGTTAGGGATACAAACAGATATAAGAAACTGTCCTCCATAAATTAATTAAATAATTTATTCAGCAATATTCCTTCAATATCTTCTTATGACGGCCCCATGTCAGATTCTTCAATAAGTGTTGAATGAGAAGTCAGTGAATTTATAGATAAGTGGGTATTACTGATAACTTGATGGGAATACATGGAGAAAAATTAAAAAGTGGGGATGAATTTTAGGAAAGAGAAATTGTATCAGCAAGACCAAAAAACTGGGAATAAGCAGGTCCTATGTTGGAAAATATAAACAGGAAAGTTTGAAAGGTACATGCTGAATTTGAGCAGAATACTAGGAACAGTATTTGGACACCACATCCTGGTTTTCTCCACATAATCATGCTATTCAAGTAATGATTGCAGAAGAGATCCTAGTCTGAAAGATCTTTCCAAATAGGCCTTAGCTTAGTAGGAAACCTTTCTTAAAACACTAAGAAGAAAGGAGCCCTGGCTGGTGTGGCTCAGTGGATTGAGTGACAACCTGCAAACCAAAGGGTCTCTGGTTCAATTCCCAGTCAGGGCACATGCCTGGTCCCCAGAAGAGGATGCTTGAGAGGCAACCACGCATTGATGTTTCTCTTCCTCTCTTTCTCTCTCCCTTCCCCTCTCTCTAAAAATAAATAAATAGAATCTTTAAAAAACAAAGAAAAATACTAAAAATAAAAAAAAAGCTCTCTGAAAGGAGAAAAACAAATTTCTTTCTTTATTATTTGTTGTAAATATGGGTAAAGACAATTACCCATATTTTTCAGACTATAAGATATACTCCCCCCCAACCAAATTTGGGAGAAATAATGGTTGTTAATGTTGCTGTTGAGTTCTGTTTACATTTACATTGGTGAAATATTATTTTATTTGTGTTATTAAATATTTTACCACATTTTTTGCTTCAAAAATTTTCCCTATTTTCTTCCTCTAAAACCTAGGTGCATCTGATAGTCCAAAAAATGGTAAGAGTTATGCAATGTGCCAGACATAATATACCAAGATAAGTAAAATAGCCCTCTTGTCTTTCTTCATGAGTGATGACAGTCTACTGCGGGAGTATGGCAAACAGGTCTGCATAGTAACCATAAGAACAAAATTAAAGCAAGTAGACAGAACTTGAGAGGCCTCTATCATCAGTGTGGCTGTTTCTGGTAGATTAACTACCAAGATTTTTAATGATATGAGATTGTGCATAATACAGGGCAGGCTTCTCTGCACACCACAGCAGGTGGATCTATCCCAAGCCCATCACCTGTTTTTGTACAGTGCTTGAGCTAAGAATTGATTTTAACTTTTAAATGGTTGAAAAAAATCAAAATTAGAATAATTTTAACAACATAAAAATTAGATGGTAGTTAAATTTTAGTCTTAATTTGGTTTTACTGCAGCATAGATATGCCCATTGCTTTATGTATTATGTGAAAGGAAAGGGGCTACATGGAAAACCTGACAAACTCAGGGAAGGCCTGTGTGGCAGCCTTACAAACCCAGAGACCTAAAGCAACCACAATGAATGGTCTGAAATTAAAACGTTATAACAAAAAGCAGTTCATGATGGGTAGTCATGTCCTAGGCCAGTATTTTTCCCTAACAAAGCTCTATCTTCACCTTAGCTAAGCCTGTCTATTGCCTTTGCATCTAGAATAACTTGCGTTCTAAACATGCCTTTGCAATAATGAAGCAATTTCTCTTTTTCTGGACCACTCAGAGAAAGTCACCACACCAGAGCAGAGACCACAAATCCCCTCGTTTTTATTATCATTGTGTTAATTGCTGATTCTTAGCTATCTGGTTCCCAAATGTATGAATGTATGAGTCTATGATTTTACTTTTTATCCAATCCCAGAGGTCCTCCTACTTTGCTTCCTCCCACCTCCCTAATATATCACCAACAGGTTCTGTGTGATCCACTTAAGCCTTCTCTTTTGATTATAATATATAAAATAAGGTGCAAAACTGCCATTCTCCAGGGCATTTTCTCAACTCATTGAGGTTTTACTTCATGGTAATTATCATCAGTTTAGCTCAAATAAACTCACAAAAATCATTTACAGGTTTGGATGTTTCTTAGGTTGACAATTATCTATGACTATTTTTACATTAGAATGATGGATTTCATGACAGCATGGATGGATCTGGAGAGCAGTATGCTAAGTGAAATAAGCCGGGCAGTGAAAGACAAATACCATATCTCACCAAATCTCACCTACAAGTGGAACATAATTAACAAAACAAACAGGCAAGCAAAATATAACCAGAGATGATGAAATTAAGAACAAACTGACAGTAAACCAGAGGGGATAATGGTGGGAAAAAAAGGACAGGTTGTCAGGAACATCTATAAAGGACACATGGACCGAAACAAAGGTGTATAGGATCAATGGTGGGAAGTGGGGTTGGCTGGGGTGGAGGGGAGTGGGAAGGGGGAATGAAGACAAATATACTTGAGCAACAATAAAACATGTGGAAAAAGTAAAAAAAAAAAATGAATGATGGAGTTTAATCATTGTGATGGGCTGTTTAACCTGCAAAGCTGAACATAGTATACTTTGTATTAGGCCCTTTATATAAAATGTTTGCCTGCTTCAAACACAGAGTAATCATCAGCTAGCTAGGTTGGTTCTGAAATTTCAAAGGTGACTGTCCAGACAAGGGTGGGGTGGGGGTCTTGCCTTCAGGTGCCCATGCTGCTCATCCTCAGGGAACCTGAGCACTCCACATAGATGACAGCTCCAGCTGCTCCTCTTCACTGCTGGTCTCCTGCCTTCTCATTCACTCAGACTAAAGCCCAGGCTGTCCTAGTCCTCTGGAGGTGTCTTTCCTTTCAAAAGAAAGATCAATTGTATTAAAATTGTATTCTTATATGGAAAATTAACTCAAGCTGAAGGAAAGAGGTGTTTTGCTTTAGGTCTCCCAGGTCTGGACCGTTCCTTTGTCCCCACTGTGTATACAACAGGCTGGGGTGACCATGGAAACTGAATGGAGATGAATGAGCAAATTCCCGCCACTGTCTTCCGGAACCACCTAAGGCCATGCAAATTTTATGTCCTGTTTCTGAATTTAGATTATCATTCTAAACTGTTTCTTTTGTTTGGATGATTTCTCCCTCAAATCACACCCTTTTTACAAGTGTTCTGTTGTCAGTGGGGATCCATGGCCTCAGTTCCATTTTACTCACTGCCAGTGGCCTTTTCTATATGCACAGTTTAGGCTGCCTTCTCGGGAGATGCCTAGGCCTTCATTCATGTCACTCACCAAATAAACGTACATAGAGGGAGCTGAGGTCTCCTAATTTCACCCACCACCTCATGACTTAAGTAAATTTGCTTTTCATAATTTTAAAATTAAAAGAATTAAAACTGCATTTTCTCTAAAAATAAAGATAAAAATAAGAATTTCCCACTCAAAAATAAAAAATATATATTAAGTATGGTTCTCATAGAAAAGAAAGAAAAGCCTGTTTCATGAGAAGACATTTCTTTCAATAAAGATTCAGGTGATGTATGGCTAATCTAGTTCTTTCAGTAGGAGTTTGCTTTTGAAAATATACTTAATAATAGCAACCTTTTTTTATAGAGGCAATTATACTAAGCAAATTTTAGTCACACTGGCTAAACAAATGTGGCTTGAAATCAAGAATAAATTGCACAAATTCCTGTGATCATCACCATTATTACTTTATATTAAATGTCATCCTGCTAGATGAGGTATGGGTGAATGGTACAAGATGATGGATAGCATGAATTGTTATTCACTAGGAATGTCTGGTAAGAAATCGCAACTCTTGAGGTTGGGCCTTAGAAATTATTCCTTCCCATTGCTTAAAAGGCATGTGGCCAAGACAACTTTGATTTCTTTTTGCTGCCCATCTGTTATTGCTTGGATTCTGTATATTACAGAGTAAAGATTTACTTCTACCCAGTGTTTCTGTTACGGAACAGAGATCCAAGGGGGGAAAATATTTGGCTCACCCAGGGACTTCAAAAAAACTGTTACAGAACAGTCACATACACACACAGGGGCCCGGACTCCAGAGGATGCTATACTAATACTGTCCGAACCATCTACTGGGCTCTTCTGTCTGTTGCCAATCAGAAAGATATCTCTCAATGCCAGAGATTTGTGAAAAGGGAAAGAAAAGTTTATTTAAGTCTATACAGACTTAAAGTAGTGGCCCAATGTCCCCATTAAACTATCAAAGTCCTTTAGGATAACTACTGACACCCACAGTGCTTCCTTCTCCCCCTTCCCTTGTCCGGGCTACCGTAACTCTGGAAAAGCAGCACACATCCGTGTCCCCAGGCCACTGGCACCGTCAGCTGTGTCGCCGTCTAGGCAAAGCCTCTTCTTTCCTCCACCAGAGGTGCGAAGGTCTGCAGTCTCTCCAAGCCTCGTGGTCCCCCCCCCCCCTTGCAAAGCTGCAAGGGGATCTGTACTCTTCCAAGTCTGCCTAGTTCTCTCTCCAATGGCTGCCATGTCTTGGTTTAAATCCTAGCATCAGTCTTCCTCTGTAGCCCCATTTCCGACTCCTCCCACAATTGGCTACACCTGCCAGCATCCCTGTATTGTCCCAAGTTTACTGGGCTGCCATCATGAGTCTGGGCAGATATGGACCAATATCCTGGAGCCAATCTTCTTCCAGCTCCCACCCAGGTGCTGTAACTTGGGGGACCTGCCCCCACTTACATCTTGGGGGGAAGTGACTTCCATCCCCCTGGCTCCAAGCATAGCCACAGCTATTTAACATATCCAAGTGACTCACCAAAGGCCATAGATATGTTAAATGACCATGTCTTGGATTAGCTACAAGGCTGTGGCTGTACAAAACAGCCCTGCATGTTCCTGCTCCATGTGTCCCCTCGCCCAACTCACACCTGTGGGGGAAAGGTTGAGTACATCCTATATGTCTCTCTAATATTTCCTAGACACCTTGAGTTCTGGGCCCCATTCCAAATCCCTTTTGGGGGCCCTCCTCTTGGCTACACCCTGTATCATTTCTGCTATCTCTCTGTTTATCCACTATTATATTTCAAATCAAAGTGAAGTTTTTACTGTTTGAAACATTGATCTCCTGAGGATTTATCACTGTGAAGGGAAATGTCCATACAGAAGTTGGAAACATACTGTGCCTCTTCTGCCTTGTCAGATCTGAAGGAAAGGGATTTTTTGAATTGTTTCCCTTTTAACCAGTGCCTGTATAGTGAAAAAAGAAAGAAGGTGGATGCCCTTCTCCTCATTCCCTCAGTGAGTCAAGCTTAAAAAGGTTTCTGGGTTCATTTTAGAGAAATGATTTTCTGGGAGAGTACAGAAAACACCCTTTATAGTATCAGAACCATGTAAGACACCATGTGGGGCTTTGCAGACATTTACTGTGCATATTTAATCCACCTGATGAGGAAGAGACTATTAGTTTCACTTTATTTACAGCTGATGAGCAGACTAGTGGGTAACTTACCTTAGGTTGTACAGTTTTTAGAAACCTGACCTAGAGTTGACCCCAAGTCGGTGTGTTTCTCTCCACCCTCCACCCCTCCAGTCCCTAATTTTTTCCTGGCTATCTAGCACAGAGGGGCAGGGTATGGCTAGGTCCTTTGTAAAATCTTCAGTTCTAGCCCTGACTTCACCCTACATCCGCTCGTGATTATATGTGTTGAGGGTCTGAGGACCTCGAAAATCATAAGGCAAAGCAGTCCCATAAGGGCTGCTCCTACATCCTGCTTTCTGTAAAATTCACATTTTAGTAGAGCTAAGATTCACCTTATCTGATAGCATTGGTCATTTACCTACCTCTTAGCACTTTCTAATCTTTGATATTATTATTGTAGGTTCACAACTATCCTTCTGTATGGTTGTGGAAGGTATAATTTTTGTTCCCATTTGGCAAGTAAGGAAACCAAAGATTAGAAAATTGTAGTTTACTCAGAATAATATAGCCTCTGAAATGTATTCCTCCTCATTATCAAATGCAGACTCATTCATAACAGACTAAATTTCATAAATGAATAAATCTTCAGTAATGGTAATGGTATGAACTAAGGTACTAGAGAAACGAGTAAAAAGAAAGGACATGGTCCATTCACATGTACTTCATATCTACTAGTGTTGTAGAAAAACAGACTCTTACAGGATTTGGGGTGATGGAGTAAGCCTTTATTTATGCACGCTGACCCAGAGGAGATAGTCTCCAAATTCTGGGCCCCAAGGAGGGGTCAGGTGGGTGGTTAAATACTCTTGTAGCAAGGCGGGGAGAGGACGGGTCACATGGTACAAGGAGGGAGCACAGCCAAGGATACAGAAGCAGAGGGCGGAACTTATCTGGGGCCCAGAAAAGGGAGTCAACTTGTCAGCAGGTGGTTATCTGGGGTCCAGGAGCCAGCAGAGAGTTACTGGTTCTGAACAGAGAGCCAGCTTTATCTCCCATAACACTAGTAGTCACCAAGCATTGGCCATGCTTTGCTGTGTAACAGATTCATAGGGTGCAGTTAAGGTTAAGTCTTGATCTCTGTCCCCCTAGACTATACAGTGAGAAGAGTAAAACCATCCCATGACATTTTTATGGATTTAAGTAAAGTAATATATTTTAAATTCCTCAATCAGACCATGGCAGGTTGACAGTCTTCAGACTTCAGCTCTTCTTAGGGACACATGCAAGTGAGGCTTCTCTATCTGTGATTGAAGTGGTGGTTCCTTGTGCACTCATGATTGTTCATAAGGCCATTAATCCTTTGCTTCTAGCCTGCCCAGTCACTTGCTCAGTGGCCTCCCCCACAGGAGGGAGCCTCAGCCCCCAGGTTTCATTCCCAGCCTTCTCTTGAACCTCATCATCTAATCTCTATCAGGCTCCCATACAGAAATAGTAGGGCTCTCAAATTAGAGTTATTAAAGAGGGCTTAATTACAAGGGATTGATTTACAAAGATGTGGACAGAATGCCTATAAACAATAAAAATAGTGCAATAATTTAAGTTACACACAGCAGGGAGGAAACAATTATTGTGGCCTGGAAGTATAGTTGGGTAGATCAAGCTGCTCAGATAGAAACTATCATATTTTATATAGTCAGCCCAAAATAACCTCCAAAAGTGAAAGCAGATGTACCTTGACCTCATTTGCCTTCCTTCTCTGACCTACTTCTGGGGTTCTGATGGTTAAACCCACAGTAACAATTAGATATCATCTGCACAAATTGGCCTCTGTAGACAGAGCACAGAGAGAAAGTGTGATCTGGAAAGGAAATTGGGAGATAACAGGTATGAATCTATTTCCTTTCACACCCTCATCTTGTCTTGATAACCCCAACAGCCATACACAAACATGGGCTTCTGACCCCCTTTCATTCCTTGATTGTGAAGAAAGATTTTACTGTATTGATTCTGTCCTTTAACTGCACTATTTGGATCTGCATTTATCCATAGACACAGTTTGACTTTAACCAGTCTTACTCATGTTTTAGGCCCTTTTCCACAGCCTATGATTCTGCCCCATATGCACCCATCCTTGTCAGCAAAAACGAAGACCCTCCTTGTCTGACAACCTTTTATAATTTCCTCTGCCTTTAATACAGACAAATATTCCCTGAGCCTGTGTGTTAAGTGCCAGCTGGAGTGACTATCCACTTTGTAGATGAATATAAAGTCTTTGCCCTCCAATATTTTTTTATTCTAGAAGGGGGGATAGTACAACCATGGGTTGTGCTATCACTAATAATGCTAAATATAGATGTCATTTATTCACTTTGTGTAGATGAGATATATCATTTATTAATTATTTAAACAACATTGTGACGTAGCTAGGAACATTTCCATGTTCTAGAAGAGAAAACAGAACACTGATAAACATAAGCAACTCAGCAAATTTCACACCAGTCAATGGCAAAAGTAGAATTTGAATTTATGGCTAACTTAGGTCAGCAATTTTCCTCTGTTCCAAGATGATTATAGTCTAATTCAGATTATAATTTTAAGAGGTACAAAAAGAACCTGGCTGGTATGGCTCATTTGGCTGGAACATTGTCCCATAAATCAAAAGTTTGCAGGTTAATTTCCCAGTCAGGGCATATGCCTAGGTTGTGGGTTCAGTCCCCTTTTATGGTATGTACAAGAGACAACTTATCAATTTTTCTCCTCCTATTTTTCCCCTTCCCCTCTGCTTTCTTGTAAAATCTATAAGCATGTTATCAGGAGAGGATTTATGAAAAAGGCACAAAAGGGAACATATATTTGGTAGTAAAGAGTAGAATATAACATTTAATTTGAAAAGTTTTGTGTCTTTTTAATTTTGTGTCTTCCCTCACAAAATTATTCGTTTAAACCCTAATGGCCAATGTGATGGTATTTGGAGATGA
>PVKM010015218.1:0-28126 GCA_004027735.1 Carollia perspicillata | reverse complement strand
CTTCTTTCCCCTGTTGAGGATACCAATTCATAGAGCTACTCAGAAGTCAACAGTAAGGTGCCTTAATAAAATGAATTAAAACAAACAAACAAACAAAAAATGCTGTGCAATTCCCCAAAGCTCTCCCAGGAGGAGACAATGCCTTTGGTTTGAGCATGGGGGTCAAGAGTGGTATCAGACAAGCTCTATCAAAACATTTACTGCCACGTCCATGGCCAACCTCCCTTCATGACAAGGTCAGATGGGAAGGTGTAAGTCTTCAAGGAAGCAGCTTCGGTCTGGTGGACGTGGCATGAAGTGCCCCACACTATTTTTGATCATTGTTTTAACTCTCGGAATCATAATCCTTTCTGTCCTGATAATGTTCAATTTCATAACAGTGATTCTAGTATTGCAAACAGATCTTTTGTTTGGCCCCCAGAATTTGGAATTAGGCTCCTCTGAGACCAAGCATGAATAAGGGATCATGCCCTTGAACCTTCCTCCAGTGTATAGCCGTTTCTATATTCAGTAACCATAGGAACACTTTTTGTTTTTTGTTCTGAGTAGTGCTGAGTTCCCCTCTGCCCACTAGTGCTTACCCAGAATGTTTCAATAACTAATAAATCTAAGTAAGAAACTTCCCCTAACCGTTCCAATCAAAAGCATCATAGATTAATTACTACAAGCAGAAGTATTTGACATACCCTCTGTTCCTGTGCCATACCCTTAGACAGTTAATCACAGGCTACAAAAGATGTTGTTTGGAGCGGACTAACCATATAGAAAAAGAACTTGCCATACTCATGAAGAAAAATTGAATCATTATTATAAGGGGGGTTAACTCAGAGTGTAGTCATTGTTAAACCTTACTTATATAATTAAGTTATTTATCACCTCTAAGGCCAATATATTTATTTCCATGATAATATTTATATTGTCAAAAGAGTTGTTAGATTAATGAAATTTATATCTAGGTTGTAGATTTTCCGTTTCTATGATCAACTGTAATCACCAAGTCAGAAGCTTTGCCAATTTAGAAAATATAAAACCTTACTTATAAAATTAATAAACGTCTTCAGAGCTTCACCTGCCATGAGCTGTGTAGTAGCCTGATTTCCACGCCGACTCCTGCCTTCACCTTGAGGGACCCCTTGACCCCGCCGCGGCCGGACCGCGGCAATTTACTTCACTACTTTTCCCAAATCTTCTAGAAGTGGGTACAAAGATATATCTGCTATCAGTGTAAGAAATTTTATGAATTTATTTAGCCAAACTTATGTAAGAATCTTCAAGCATTTATTTCAGCCAAATTGATGACAAATGCCAGGAAGCAAAATCTGGATTGAGGAAATGCTCCAGAGAACGGCAGTTTTGCACATTATTTTATTCATTCCAGTCAAAGGAGGAGGCAGAAAAGGTTACATAAAACCCACTAGTGATGGATTAGGGAGGTGGAAGAAAGCAAAGTGGAGAAATTGCTGTGATTGGATAAAAAGTAAAAGGAATAGACACTTCATACTTTTACAGAGGTAGGCATACATAGTTAACAGTTAACAATTAACATAACAGTAACAGTGAGGGGCTCTGTGGTCTCCTGCTCAGGTGGAAGATTGTGCCCTGAGGGGCCTGAAAAAAGGAAATTACCCTGACATTCCAAATGTGTGTTATCATAGATGCAAAAAGATAATAGATGGGCTCAGTTAAGGTAAAGATTGACCTTTGGCAGGGAAGATACCTGCATAGGATATGACTACTCACCACAACTTGCTTTTTTAAAAAATTTATTTTTTAACTTTAAAATAAATTGTTGTTCAAGTATAGTTATCTCCATTTTCCCCTTACCACTCCCTGCCACCCCAGCCATCCCCACTTCCCACCCTCCATCTTACGCCACTTTGGATTTGTCCACGTGTCCTTTACAGATGTTCCTGAAAATCCTTCCCCCTTTTCCCCAATTATCTCTTCCCACCTGCCCTCTGATTACTGTAACTTTGTTCTTAATTTCAATGTCTCTGGTTATATTTTACTTGCTTGTTTGTTTTGTTGATTAGATTCCACTTATAGGTGAGTTCAGATGGTATTTGTCTTTCACTGCCTGGCTTATTTCACTTAGCATAGTGCTGTCCAGTTCCATCCATGCTGTTGCAAAGGGTAGGAGCACCTTCTTTCTTTCTGCCACATAGAATTCCATTGTGTATATGTACCATAGTTTTTTGACCCATTCATTTACTGATGGGCACTTAGGTTGCTTTCAGCACTTGGCTATTGTAAATTGTGCTGCTATGAACATCGGGGTGCATAGGTTCTTTTGAATTGGTGTTTCTGGGTTCTTAGGGTATAATCCCAGCAGTGGAATTGCTCAGTCAAAAGGCAGTTCCATTTTTAGTTTTCTGAGGAAATTCCACAGTGTTTTCCATCGGTGCAGGCTGCACCAGTCTGCATTCCCACCAACAGTATACTAGGGTTCCCTTTTCTCCACAACCTCTCCAACACTTGTTGTTTGTTGCTTTGTTTGTAATGGCCATTCTGACTGGTGTGCAGTGGTATCTCATTGTGGTTTTAATTTGCATCTCTCTGATAGCTAGTGATGTTGAGCATCCTTTCATATGACCTTGGACCCTCTGTATGTTCTCCTTGGAGAAGTGTCTGTTCAAGTCCTTCAACCATTTTTTAATTGGGCTGTTTGTCTTCTTAGAGTGGAGTTCACCATGACTCACTTTTATTTAGGAACTTTTAATTTTAGACCATCCTATGTGGTTACTTTAGGTTTCTGGATTTGTAAGACCCACCATGCAGGACTCCACTGAGCTTGTCGGATTTAGTATGTGACCCGTTTTTTAAAAAAATTTATTGATTTTAGAGTGAGAGAGGAAAGAAGAGAGAAAAAGAAACATTGATTTGTTTTTCCACTTATTTGTGCATCCATTGGTTAATTTTTATATGTGCCCTCACCAGGGATCCAATCTGCAACCTTGGCATATCAGAACAACATTCTAACCAACTGAGCTACCTGAAAGGCAGTGTGAGGATGAAATGGGTGATGAAATCATGAACCTGCTCAAAGCCTCCTTGCACCTGGCACTCAGTAATGTAAGCATTTCTATCATCAGTTCTAAAGTTTGGTGTCACAAGGGTAGTGGGTAGTCAGCTCTGCAAGGACTAGCACGACTCATGGTGATTGTACAGTCAGATCTCTACTTCTCTGTCAAACTGAGGAAATGTTTCTTACCAATGAGTTTGGGTTCTTGTCTTCTGATATCACAGACATAGTTCTGGCAGGGCTTAACTCAATTAGATGGGGGAATTTCTTCTGGTAGGATCTGACTCAATGGAGCAATTTGGGGGAACATTTTATTCTACCTGTTTCAAGTTCATTGTATTTTCTTCACCAAAAATTCAGCTGCTGTCAGAGAACCAGGGATGAGTATGTGCTAGAATCACCGTGATTTACTTCTAGATAAATGAATGTTAGCCATGATTTCCTTTTTCTATTTTTCTATTTAATAGGAATATACAATAGAACTGGGTTCTTGAACTTTTAGAATTTGTTCCACAAGGCTGTTCAAGAAGCAATTTGTTAAAAAACTGAATCATCCGAGTGATTGATTATATAGGTATCAGCATGAAAGGGTTGTTGGGTTGAGAACCAGTTTTCTTTGACAACCAAGACATTTTCTTCCATGAACAACTTGGTGGAGAACTGAATTATTCAAGATGGGGGATGTTTGCCAACCAAAGTTTGACTGTATTTCCTTTTGGGAATTAATCATGTTGAAGGTTGAACTTTCCCTTTGAGCATTACACCTTTTGTTTTTAGCCACTTTAAAAGGGAAGTATTCTGAAAAGGCACTGCCTAGTGCTTCTCTGCGTATGAATTTAATTTGCCTTGGAGACTTATGGTTATTATGAATGTAATCTCATGCCATCCTGGGATATACTGAATGTTCAGATTATCTGCTTGCTCTCTCTGATCCCCAGTGGCACTGACTTCAGTCTCTGTCACGATGTTTCAGTTAAGATAGAAAATTCAAAGTAGGAATTGGAGTTCAGGGGTAGGGTGGGCCTGGTGCAGCTTGGCCAGGCTTCTGTGCATCTCCCACAGGTTCCATGTCTTCTGAACTGCTCTGTCCCCAGGCAGGCCCTGACTTGTAATGACTAAAAGGCTACTGTAGCCCATTTCTCTATCCAGTCTTATCTGGTGGGTGCAATGGGCAACAGTCCCTTTCCCAACTATGTCTTTGTGTCTCCTTCCTAGAAGCCCTGGTAACACTGAGTGGCCAGGCATGAACTTGCCACTTATGCCAGGGACCATGATGCTGGGAATAACCATCACAAACCCCTTAGCAGGCAGGGTGGTCCCCTGAAAAAAATAGAGGACAGGATGGTCCCCAAAATAAATCAGGGCTTTACCAGAGAGAGGCAATAAGGACAACCTAATCTGTTATAAATCTATCTATAAGCTTGCTGTGATGTTCCACCTGGGATGGTGTGGATACAGACTATTCTCTAAAAATGCAGTCCTGCCATGACTTCCCATAGCACCCAGAGGTACACAAGTATATCTTTCCCAGTGAGTTGGTGTTCTGTGCATTCAGACTACCTCAGGTGGGCACCTGGGAATCCCCTCAGCCCCGCTGTCTCTATTCCTGAGGAAGAAAAACAAATGCCATCCCTAGAAAGACCCATTCCCAGCTCCTGCTTTGGAGTCAGCAGTAGGTTCAGCCTTTGTGGGAGCTGAATCAGCCTTTCACATCTCACCTCTCACCTCTCATGGCACCGGTTCAACGTGTCCTCTGTTTCTCTGTCTAGTGAAGGACATGGAAAATCTCATCCCCCCACATCTAGGATAAGGACAACCTAGGCGATGTCTTACAGGTTTGTCTTACACACAAACCTGTGCTTCTCCTATATGCAGTCTGTGGTGTTGATTTAGCTACCTGAAGATATTTTTGTGTTCTCATTCTCACCTACATTCTAAACAAGAAAGATGACTGGAATGTTCTTGCCCACGCATCCAATCTGGTAGCTTCTGACCATGTACAGCTAGTGAGTATTTGAACTGTGGCTACTGCCATGAAGGAACTGAATATCCTATTCTGTTCTGTTTGTTCTATTGTATTCTATTTTATTCTAATTTATTCTATTGTCTTTATTTATATTTAAATAGCCACATGTGATTAGTGCATATTGGATAGCACAATAATCAGACGATGGATTTTTTTCAGTGGTCTCTTTTGAGTGAATAGGTCCCTTCCAGTTTTTGTTCTTAGGATTATTTTCAGCAACAAAGAATAGTATTATTTGATCAAAAACATCATCGCTAACAAAGGAGAATGAGCAAAATAAAGCTTTATTTGAACTGACCTACAGATCATTCTGAGGCCCTGGTCACTGTCCAAGTTTATATCTAAGTCATTTTGTAAATAACACCATAACTACAGTCTGCCAAGTCTACCACAGATGTGATAGGCACTGACGCATGGTTCTCTGTGGCTTACACTGCAACAACAGACCATCACCCAGTATATGTGTGTGTTATAGTCTATGGCCACCCTGTTGGGTGTCACAGGGGCAATCGCCTAATCACCTGGCAGGCTAGTGCAGCTACAGTCCACAGTAAGTGTTCTGCACCCCACAAACCCCTTGAACACCTACACAGGTGCAAGGCACCATAGACTGTGAGATAAAGACAAGGATAACCTTTCTCTGTCCTCAAGGATCTAACTCAGCAGGCTACCTTCCCCTGCACCCCACACCATCAACCCTGGTGTGCTTGGATAATAAAGAAACATTTTATGACTTGATGATTTACATTATCTTGCTAACCTTCAGAGGACTTAAGGCACATTGAAAGAAAGAAACTTGGTTCAGAGCTCCAGCTCTCATCACTGAACCTATATGGTTGTTATGCCCCAAGCACAGGATGAAAAACAGACAGAGTTTGCAAGGACCTGTTTATAGCCAAATTAGTGCTCTAAGTTACCTTAGTTTTCACTGGCTGCCCTGAACTTCCCTGCAAGAGGCATCCACAGTAGAGAAGGAGAAATCTTTCCAGATCACAGCTTGGAGAAACAGAACACATGACTAAAGTAGCTTTAGAATTTAAGGGTGAGGAATTTCATGTCATCAGTTTACCAGTTGAGTTTCATTGTACACAAACCAAAGGAAGTAGAAATATACACCAAAAAAGATGTTGTGGGCCTGAGTGTTCTCAAGATAGCAGTTTTTAAACTGAGGTACCAACACTTCCAATTCAGATTTTCAAATATGCCAAACAATAATTAAAAGTGCACCCTCCAATCCTCTCCATGTTTCTCCACAAGCAAAGGCAGAAAAGAATGTTTTCATAACTTTAAATGTTACAAAGAGCATGTATAAGTAAATCCACACATCCCACACATGGACTTGCATGTTATTCTTCAAAAATATAAAAGTATAAAAATAAAATCTCTGCCTTTTGTATCTAGAAACATCTGGAAAAAACATGACTCCTTCTAGTTCTCAGTCATCTGAATAGACACACTCTGCCAGATGTTTCACCTTCCTGTGATATCTGGAGAGAACACAGAAACAGATGACAGGGACTCTTCACTCCAGGAAACCAAATTCAAGACAAGTAGAACAAACACCAACAACATATGACAGTATCCCTGCATGGGTTCTCCAACAGAAAGAAGGAAGGTTTAGCATGATCTTTACATTTGAGAGTGTGGATTATGTGCTAGGAGGGGGATGGTCTGGGACATCTGAAAAGAAACCAAGTGAGAGCTATGTTTTAGAAGGACAAGTTAGGGGCCTGAGTATTGGGTCTTGGTCGCCGCCCATCACTGACCGGCAGCCCTCTTGTCTATGTGTTTCTGGTAGGCACTCAGTATTTCTGCAATTATGCTGGGGTCCTCCAGAGTGGTGGTATCCCCCAGATCCTGAGCTCTGCCTGTGACTATCTTCCTCAGGAGCCTCCGCATGACTTTTCCAGACCGAGTTTTTGGAAGACGTTTCACTACCTGGCAAAGAAGAGGTGCAACATTAAAATCTGGAAAGGTGCTCAGATTCCCAGCTAGCATCTGACTGCATTGAAATAAGAAGGGCTCTTTCCCAGGGGATTGTGGGGCCCGCATGACTCTGGTTTCATCCAAAAGGGCAGAATCAACTATGAATCATGCTGAAGCCTCCACCAGGCCAGGGTTCACCTCACTGCCAACACCTGTTTCTCCCATCAGCTACATTACTGAGGGCCTTCAGGGGGCAACAGAACCAAGCATATGCCACAGCACCTCATCTCCACCCTCAGGCCTGGGTCTGGGTTGATTTTGTCTTACATATGAGATGAGAGTTACTTAAGAGAAAAAATACACTGTCTTGCTTAGTGTTTGAAAATTTAGCATTTTACATTTTCAAAAAGCCACAGCCCATTCAAAGTTAGTGGTAATACATTACCACTGTGTTTGGGCACTTTAACAGTGATCTGTCTTTCAAAAGAGTACAGTTCACCTAAGGACAGTTGAGGTCTCTCTCAGAAACTCTGGTTCCAAGGCCAACAGTTTGGCCTTGTGTCACAACAGGTGAGGCTTCAGAGGATCACTTCTAGTCAAAAGAATACCATGGGGAAAATGTTAATAAATGAATGAAAAGCTAACACAGCTGAGAGGCTGGCTCAATTCTTCCACAAAACTACTCCAACATAGGCTCCCTCAGATAGGATCTGGTAGCATCTTCTTTGCTAGCACAGGAAAAGGTGTCAGAAACCACACAGGGGCTGAAGAACTCTTTCCAGATGTTTCTCTATTTAACAACTCCTTATATTGGCCTCCGTGTGCCAAAATAAGGGTATCTAATCTGGACCAGCACTACCCCCTGAATAGGTGAACTGTGAAATTTCTGTTGCTGTGTCTCCCTGCCCCTCTCCCTTTTTCTGACAATACAGCCATCTACCACCCTCATCTACCACCCAGGAAACCAAACAGCTAGTGCTAGTTTTGCTGTAATGTTAATTATGGGAAGTGGAGAAGAAGGTGTAAGATGAGAAGTGCAGTTGAACCAGAGGCAGAAGTGCACTCACCAGGATCTGATCAGGCACAGCGTACTTGGCAATCTTGGTGGCCACCGTGGACCTGAGCTCACTCATCACTACCTCTGAGTCACCTGCATCTTCTTTCAACACGATGAAGGCAAATGCAGCTGAAAGGAAAACAAGATTTTGAGATGTTAGCCAGAGTGTTGTACACAAATTGCTGTAAATTCAAAGGATTTCAAATCATATATTGGTGACTTTGTAGCAACTGGTTCCTTTAGTTGCATCTCTAAAGATGCATTATCATTTTCAAAGTGGAAGTGATTCTGTCAGCTCCACTGAACATCCCAGTGGGTGGGCATGTGTGGGTGAGAGCTTGGCACCATGGCTCTGGCGTTTACTGGCTATGTGTGTGACCTTGGACACAGGACTAATCCTCTCTAACTGTACCAGCACCTGTGAAATAACATGTGACATGGACTCATCAGAGATCTACTATCAGCTCATGTGAGATGGTACAAGGGAACATGGCACATGGCACTAACTTCAGGCATATGTGTCCAGCATTGTAAGCACTAGCCACAGTGGCTATCTATATTTAAATTAAGTTAAAAATGTGGTTCCTTGGTTACACAAGCCACTTGTTACATGAACAGCTCCATCATGGCAGAAAGTCTGTTGGGCAGCAATGGCCATCCCATATCTTAGCACAGATACTTTGTCAATATCTTACCATGTTCCAGAAAAAAGTTACAGTGGCTCCCACAGGTCTCTAAATGCATTTCTTTTTAATCTATCTGGGGTAATCTTGTATATGGTACGAAATCAGGTTCTAATTGAACTTATTGTTCATATGAGCACTCACTTGTCCCAGCATCATCTTGGAGAGTCTGTCCTTTCCCCCACTGACCTTCAGTGTCTCCTTTCTCATACACACAGTTTTATATATGTATAGCCCTCCTTGTTGTTCATTTGTCTGTTTATTCCTGTACCACTTCCACTCTATCTTAATGAATTCTCTCTCTGGCACGTATCACCTAATATATTATGTAGTTTCCTCATTAATCATGCTTATTGTTTATGTATGTCTCTCTAATCTAATCCCAAACCACTATAGCATGTCAGCTCTAGGGAACAGGGACTTCTGTCTCTTTCACTTTCTGCTGTGTCTCAGTATCTACAACTGTGCCAGAAACATAGGAGGTGCCCAACAAATTTTGTTAAATGAATCAATGAATGACTTTCCTGAATAAACTGCAGTCTGTTGAGACCTACAGCCTTTGCCTGAAAGATGCTCCCTCCCGTTCCTGCCTGGCAAAATCCTATTCATCCCTCAAGACCCAGCTCAGCTACCTTGTATTCTGTGAAGCCTTTCCTGACTCTGTCCATAAATGCAGCTGTGGCACTTGCTATGTATGAATTGGTCTCCCATGCCTACCTCACTAGATTGTGAGAACTTTCAGGAGAAGAACTGCATTTTACTTTCCTCTTGGTATTTGAGATTCTAGGCAGTCTAGGCCCATACTACAGGAGCTCAGAGGAAAGGGACAGAGCTAACACCTGAGCCAGCTGGGAACACCCACTGAGACATGTCTATTGTGAGTTCAATTAAAATTTTAAAACCACCAAAGCAACATATACTGATTATCAAACATTAAAGCAAGGTAGAATATATAAAATAAAACTGCACTTCCTCTCCCTCCCTCTCTCCCTTCATTCCCCCCATCACCCCCAATAAGGCATTGCAGAATGATGCAGAAGGTTGGGAGAGACTGCTCTAGCTCCATGCCCTGGCTCTGCCACTTGCTAGCTGTGTGGAAGCCACTTAACTACTCTGTGTCAGTTTTTTACTTGTAAAATGGGGAGCTAATAGAACCTCCCTCACAGCTATGTGTCAGGATTAAATGGTGACAACCCCTGCATAAAACCTACAATAAGTAGGTTCTCGAAAGCTGCTGGCTGCTCTCCCCAGATCCAAATTTTAAAGTTAACTTCTGGGTTTATAGGGTTTATGTTGCCATCCTTTAAATCCTAGTAGGATCACAGTGGACATGCTGCCCTGAGTGTTTCCCCCTTGTCTCTAATTGGTACTCTTTCCTGCCAGTCACTTTTATCTCTTATGAGATGGGAGTGAACTTAGCTTGGATTGTTGAATCCTGAGCAGAAATGGATCAGGAAAGCTTCAGTGTGAAAGGAGGAGCCTGGCTGAGAACCTAGTGGAGGTAGGTGCACAAGGCTGAGGTCAGGGTCTGGTGGGACAGAAGGATGGCAGAGGAGCAGCACACTGGTCAGATCAAGTACAGAAAGAGCGGGGACAAAGAAATGCACAACAGTTTTTGCAGATGGCTTTAGAGTTTATCAAGAACAGTTAATGGGTTTTCATGTATTACAAATGGACAGATGCTCAAATTTCTAAGAAATCAGGAAAATACATATCATCATACCCATGATATACAAATTCTCTCTCACCAGCCTGGCAGACATTAAAAGGCTTGGCAATATCAAAGTAACAGGATCCAGAAAATAGTGCTGAGAGCTGCTTATGGGAGCATGAAGTACCCAAAGCCTTTGAGAGTCACACATGAATACCTGTTCCTCCTATTTCCATCCCTTTCTGATCCCTAACAGCTCCCCCATAAATTCCAGTCTTCTGCTAACAAAGGGAAGGCAACTTCATGGGCACATCCTTCTTATAGCAACTGAACATGTTTTTTTAGAGCACTGAAATAAATATTAATTTTTACAATGGGTCAATTTAGAGAAAGTGTTGAGTAAATAATGGAACAGTGGAACACAAACTTGGAAGGGAGGCAGGTGACCTTAAGGACATACTTAACACAGAATATATCTGACAGTAGGAGGGAGAGTACCCAATCCCAGACACTTGGTAGGGTAGTAGAGGTCAGTCTTTCCAGCAGTACAGCATAGGATCAGTGAGTGTCCAGGTCACACCAGGCCAGACCAGTATGGCCACTGTGCACCTGCCATTACAACACCCAGGTGAGTCTGCCCCTTCCCAGCCCCACCTGCTTAGAAACTGGCAGACTTTGTAACAAAGTGTGTCCTCAGTAAAGAAGATAATACTGATTACTTGTTCTGCATGCCCCTCTGCATATTGTTGTGCAGTAGCAACCACAGGTCAAGTTCCTCTAAAAAGAGTCCCAGAGCAGCAAAAGAGCCCACTCCGGGGCATATAGCTGCAGAGCTAACACTGGATGCTGTGTATGAGCATGTGCAAGGAGATACTGTGAGCAAGGTAGAGCATTTTATCATAAGTCCTCTGTAACAGGGTTTGCCAGAGTCATCACGGACACAGGAGTGAATTCCCCAAGCTTAGCAGAAGCCAAAGAATTTAGGACTGCAGAGCTAGAGCATTTCAGAAATCTGATCTTAGTCTAACAAGCATGCTGTTCAGACTCCTCACCCAACATCTACACTTGAAAGACAAGAAAACCAATAGTTTCACCCATAAACATCCTTCCACTATGCTCCAGAGTCTGTTCTTTTTACAAAGATTCCATGATGGGAGTGAGATCAGAGATTAGAGAAGTTTCTTCCCTAGCACTCACCTTCTCCTTTAATGTTGTGGGGGTAGCCAATGACAGCAGTTTCTGGCACTGCGGGGTGGCTAGCCTGCACAGAACAACAAAACGGCAAAATAAAAAGGCAAAATATGTGGGAGCTAGAACACCTGATTGCAAATTATAGCCCCCAATCTGAGACCAACATGGCCTGTGCTCACCATTGCATCCTCGATCTCTGCAGTCCCCAGTCTGTGGCCACTGATGTTGATGACATCATCCATCCTCCCCGTGATCTGATAATAGCCTCCCTCAGTTCGGTGAGCTCCATCTCCAGTGAAGTAGTAGCCTGTACCACAGTGAAGGAATTCAGAGCTAGTACCTCTGAACCAGGACCCAGAGGGTCTCCTGTCCTTCCAGAAGGGACATAAGGGTACCCATGTCCCACCCTTGCTCTACAGAAGAAAGCCATGAAGCCCTGAGTTCTCTGACATTCTGCCTGCTGGTCCTCCTTGCAATCCCACATGGAAATACTCTCTACATGTGCTATTTGGCTGTATGCTAGTGAAAGGGCAAAGGGCTCTCCCTGACAAAGCAATCAAGACAACAAATGTCATGGGAGCAGAAGACGTAAAAGGAGTGCACTCAAGCTTCCCAAAAAGTGAAACTCATTTATAGACTTGACACTGAAGATTATGGGTTACAACACATACATTGTATACATAAATTTCCAACCCAATGACACAAAAGCAAACTGGGGAAAAAGTAAGCCAGAAGAAAACTTATAGCCATCATGATAGTTTTCCAAGGTGGTTCCTTCAATCTTCTTTCCTAACAATCTAAGGAGTACTCATCATGGGCCATGTGATCAGGGTTCTGTGTGCTTTCCCACGTAACCCCATGAGTTCCTGAGGTAAATCTTTTTCCATTTTAGACATAAAGTCAGGGATATAAAGGGAGCAGGGAGAGGACTCAAATGCATGCCTCCAAAGTGCCTGCACTATGCTCACAGTCACCATTATATTAGAAATGTTTCCTGAGTATAGGGTTCCAGCAGTGTTTGGAAAGGCATGACACAACTATATTAGCAACCTCACCTGGATAAGCCTTGAAGTAGGCATCCACAAATCTTTGATGGTCTCTGTAGATGGTCCTGGCCATGCCTGGCCAGGCCTGGGAGAGGCACAGAGCCCCAGAGACACCGCCACCTTCTACAACATTCCCCTGCAGACCAAAGAGACATGTATGTGAGAATATGGACAGATTCTGATTGAGAAGCAAAGAACTGACAATCGGCATCATCCCCCTAACTGCTTGGCTAGAGGCAGAAAAATGACAAGTGTGCTCTGAAGGAACTGTCCTTGAGAGGGCTTCTGAGGATAACCTGGACTCACCCCATGTGGTGATTTTATTCACTGTGTCTTCAAGAGGAGGCTCTCTAGTGCATGCTACCTGAGAACACAGGCCCTTTACACCAACCACCAGACCCTGGGCACGCGTGATGTGGGTAAGTAGGCAAAGGAGGCCAGGAACACAAAAGAAACACCAGAGAGCTTGTTAGGGTGCCCATGGAGGAGGGAGTCACCACTGTGAGGCGCTCACACACCTTCTCATCCATGAGAACTGGGACAATGCCAAAGAAGGGCCTCATTGCCATTCCAGGGAAGATTTCTGCCCCTTCTTCTGAGGGCCGTGGTGCGATGCAGATACCACCTGTTTCTGTGGGGTGACAGGAAAGAAACACGGATGGGCCAAGAGACTAATGACACATTTATACAGGCCATGCTGTTAAGAATCTGGGACAGACACACAGGCTGGTGCTCTCCCAGGATGGGAGGTGGGTGGAACTGCCCATCTGGGGCAAGGAAATGGCCCCTACAGTCACAAGGACTTTTCTGTGAGGCAAAACTAGACTTGGGTTCTGGTCTCCTCCACCGTGGAATGGGAGGAGGGTGGGTGCTGCCTCTTCTCCTTTAAGGCCCTGCTTATCTAGTCTGCTTCAGTGGGAAAAGTGGAGTCCACCTACTTGCACAGGAAGATGAAGAAGAACTGCTTCCAGACCAGTGTCCATGTCCACACAGACCAAACAACAAAAACAGATGCCCACAAATTCCTTTTTCACATTATCTCTTTGGCACTTCCCTCTATCAGCCGGCATGGAAATACCTCACAAACCACAGCTGTAACCTTAGTCCCGTGCTCTCCTGAATGAATGAGAACTAAGCCATTTGGAATATCCCACTTCCTGGCTTTTGGAAAGATAAAATGTCAGCTACATCTGCAGTGGTCTCCTGCCCCAAACATTCTAAGTCAGATACCCAAGAGAAGAGAGAGAAAATCTAAACAAAATGCTACAGAAAATTCCTTTTCCCACTAAAATTTAGATTTAGACTTACAGTCCCTTGAACAACAAGGCTCATTCTCACCATATGTACTTGCATTCAAAAAGTGGCTTATGAGGAAAGTAAACATTTAGCTGTGTACTTACTACATGTCAGGCCTTGGGCAACATGCGTTAGTGGTATTTCATTCTGTCCTCATCTAGAACTCATGTTACAAAAGAGAAAACCAAACTTCAGAGAAGTCCCAGGTCTTACAGCTGCAAAGTCAGGCTCCACCTCTGAGCTTCAGACACCCAATTTTCAAGAAGCACATATGTTGAGGACTAAGGCATTAGTGATACTGATATCATTCACAGAGCCTCACACCTGTCCCCACTACTCGGTGTTTAGCTACGTGTTCTCAGTGCAGTAATGTTGAGACCAGAACTGTTGCAGAAGGGACCCACATGTACTTGATTCCCAAGTATGCCCTGATCCCTCCTTCTGGGAGATGTTCTCACCTGTCTGCCACCATGTGTCCACCAGTGTACATCTGCTGTCCCCCACCACATTGTGGAGCCACTCCCAGGCTTCATGGTTAATTGGTTCTCCCACTGAAACCACACACAAAATAGAAAAAGATATTAATAGACCACAATAAACCTTCAACAAAAAGGCATATATTGTTAAGGTGAAAACAGCTCTATAATTTTTCTGAAGGACATAACAGGTGGTTTGAAAAAGCAGCGAGAACTATCATGTTATGGCCATGAAAGAAATACACATTTCAATTTCATTTTTACAATTTGAGAGTCAAAAATTGTTTTTAAAAATTGACAATACAGGGAAAAGAATATCACATGTGCTTTAGGAGTGTACTTTGATATAGCAATTTGGACATTTCTCTTAATATTTAAGAGTGCATACACCTTATACAACTACTTTGGTCAACTGTTTGGGATGGGTTACACTAAAGTTAATATAGATTTATCCTATTATGCAAAAATGTTACTACTGACACACACTCCACAAAAACAAGAGCCTATGTCCATTGAAAATGGACACATACAAGAATGTTCACAGTGGCCAAAAATTAAAATGCTATCCATCAAAAGTCAAATGGAGAAATAAAGTGTGGTGTATTCATGCAATGAAATACCATACAGCATGAAAAAAAGTAAGCTAGTACTACCATAGGGATGAACCTCAGAGTCATGGCCCAAAGCAATTGCAGCAGGCACAACAGTATCACATGAACAATAAGTCCATGTATATGAAGTTCAAGAATAAGCAAATCAATCCACACTGAGGGCAGCCAAGTAGTGGTTATATCTGAGGGCTCCTGACTGGGAGGGAGCATAAAGTAGCCTTCTGGGGACTGGACATTTCTATGGCTTTATCTGGGTGTGGTAACATATATGTATATATGTAAATAGTTCTCAAGCTGAACACCTACATTTGTGCATTTCACTGTATTTTATACCTTAATAGAGAGGGAAAAGTGCTTATGCCCTGTGACTGTTGCCAATTCTCAATGTCTACCTTCTGTGGTCTGAATGTGTATGCCTCCCAAGTTTATGTTGAAATCCTAACACTAAAACACTACATTAACATACACTACACTATACTCACACCAGACTAGCATTCAGCCAGAAGCTGCAGGTTTAGACATACTATTGCTAAAATACTTAAATACTCTCAAGATGACTGCCTCTTGTTCAGGACCTTCCATGATGCAGTAGCTAACCAAGGTCTGTCCTGACCAGGGTCTCCTATGCTGGTCACACAGGTGGCTGGGTGTTGTATATATCCCCCCCTGCACTCATGCGTGCCCACAAGGAGGCAGGAAGATGCCAAAGCAACACTGATTGATACTGGGAAACTGCCAATAGCCCCAATAGCCAACCACAGGGAAGTGACTACAAGAATCACGGCAATCCCCACAGGATGGTGTGAGCAAGTTTTCAAATACGACGGAACCATATGGAAACCTCTGTCTATGGTTGTGTTAAGTAAATATCATATTATAATAGTATATTGTGATCATGTTCATGATAAAGAAATCATCTCAGAGACAACTGTATCTTTGCATAGGAATATAACTTTGAAGAATATGCGGAAAAGGATACAAGAAATAGGGTTCCCTGGAATAGCACTCATGGAGGACAAGAGCTTTCATTGCAAAGTAGAGTTTTCCTTTTTACAATACGATTATACCTATGTGGTACCTATAAAATTGAAAGTTAAAATAATTCTTTTATTTTTTTTATTAAAACATTTTTAAAAATTTTTATTCATTTTGAGAGAGAGGGGAAGGGAAGGAGAAAGAGTGGGAGGGAAACATCAATGTGTGGTTGCCTTTCACGTGCCCCCTACTGGGGACTTGGCCCACAACCCAGGCATGTGCCCTGACTGGAATTGAACCAGTGATCCTTTGGTTCACAGGCCCATGGTTAATCCACTGAGCTACACCAGCCAGGACAAAATAATTATTTTAATAAATATATATCTTGGGGTAGAAGTCTTGAGTGAGCTGGGTTCTAATGACTAGTAAGATTAAATGAACTCACATACCCAAAGCCAGTAGTGCTGTGAGGGCTAATCTACCTGCCTAGAATGGTCCTGATCTATTACCACAGCAGGAGATTAGCACCAAGCTGGCCTTGCCCAGGTATGAAGCATACAGCTTATCTGACAGCCAATGACCCAAGGTCCAGAACAGCCAAGGAAATCCCCAGAGGAAGCAGTATAGATAGAGGCTTTGAGTGAGGGTTGGGATCTTGAGGTGGAAGAGGGCAGTGTGGTTCAGAGTAAACCAAGGCCCTAAATCCTGTATCAGCATTGCTTGCCCTCATTACTGACAAGAAGGTGTGCACACTGTCACTAAGCTCCCTTTTCCATGGACAAAACTGGTAGAAAGATACATCCCATGAAAAACTACAAAGAAGATCTATATATTCACCAAGGAGCATGGAGAGACTCTCACCATTTTTTCCTCCTGACCACACCTGACAACACACATTGGGGCAGAAGTGAAATGCACCAGGGAAAAGCAGAGAGACCAGGCAGGACCTCCCAGTACCTTCTAAAGTAATCCAGTTTCACCTTTGCCAAAAGGCTTCATATGACTTGGCAACCTCTGTCAAACTAAAATTGAAGATAACCCTTGATCTCACAACTACCCGCCTGGAAATACCTAAAGTGAGAGCAGTGCACAGCGCACAATGACATTTATTACAGTGCTTGGAAATAATCATCACCCAAGATCACAGGAATACTCAGTGTACAGTAATTGATTTCCACAGAGAAATCCAATGCAGCCACTAAAGAAAGGGCTCAGGCCTTAACTTATGGAGTTGGTAAGGATTCATGAGGATGAAACCCATAATAAGTACATAAAGTGTTTGGAACGCTGTGCTCCATACTGTTAATAGCTGTGGGCTCTGAGGAGGGGCTTAAAGGCCTCTCTTCCTTCTTGATGCAGACTGGCATTGTATAAATGCATCACAGATATGGCCATATAGCTTTCGTGATTAAAATCATTAAGAAACCTGCAGTGGCTCTGACAGACAGTACCCACGCCCTCTCCAGCTGCAGAGCAGTGCTCACCTGACCCCAGTATCCGCAGGGATGAGCGGTCATACTTCCTCACCCAGGCATCTCCGTATTTCAGCAACAGCCGAATAGCCGTCGGGGCACCATAGAACTGATTGATCTTCAATCTTTGCACCATCTCCCAATACCGACCTACAAAAAGGCTCCAATTCAGTCAGTCTGAGAGCCCCCCGAACAGTATCTATTTTAACCTAATTTAGAGACCAGTCAACAAACTCAGTACTGAATACATGCAAACACCAGCATTGTTTGCAAAAACAGGATTCAATACCCGTCACAGAATCAGAAGGGAGACCTCTGGGAAGGGTTCCCTGTGGCAGTTGTCCCCCAGCACACAGCCATCTACAGGCTGGTCCTTTTGTAAAGAGTCTTTACCTGGCTCTGGACTGCCACACTTACACAGTGTACCTCATATGATATAGTGAGGAATCAGTTAAAAAGATATTACTGTGGATTTAAAAATAACCCATGTAGCATTAACATATAACTTGTGTTTAGTTGCATTTAATTGGCCTCTAAAGTGGTGACTGGTGCTCCCCTGGAATACTGTAGACAAGCCACAAATGCATGTATCCCAGGAAGCAGGGCAACTGCCCAATATACACTCATCTCATTTCCTATTAGTTGCTCTCCCCGCCTGCCCATCCCCTCAACTTACCACCATTGCTCTATACACAGGAAGCTGCATTTAAAGAGGTGGAAGTGACTGCATGTAAGACATGGCTCTTTATCCCCAGCTGTGCCCTGCTACATACCCTTCCTAAAGAGAATACAGTCCCACTGGGAGGCTAGAGAGGAACAAGGGGAAACAATAAAGATATTCCACACACAACTGTCAGTGCTGTGGGATGTTTGGGCAAGAGTCTTATGGCAGGGCTACCGTCACTGCATTACATTGAAAAAAATACTTGAGATCACTGAGCTGAGTGAGAGGAAGATGCCAAGGTAAGAAAGACACAGCTATGTCCTCCAAGTAAAATCAATTCATGGAGGTGGCACCAGGACATGCATGACACACGTTGACAGAACAGCCCCGGAGGCACAGGTGGAAGGCTGTCCTTCTCCATCTGGGGGACCTGCAGAGACTGGCAGAGGCATGGACTTCAAGGGAAGACTGGACCTGGTCTGGTGGCCATCGAGGTAAAAGGAATGGCCTGAGACACACAGTTTAAGTTAAAGAATTCTGCAGTGGGTGGTCTTGAGACAGCTTCCAGTACCAAATTAGACCCCCTTCTATTGCTCATCTGATCTTGTGGGCAAGGCACCCAGATCTGGCCCATTCATCAGGGCCCAAGGCTTGGGAGCTATGTAATGGGACCACGAACCACAGCCAGGCTAGAGAGCAGGCCTTTACACCACCCTCTTGTGCACCTCTCCTCCCCACTCAAGCTCCCTCCCAAGGACTCTATTCAGGTTTCCAGTCCTCACCAGCATCAGGGTAAACTGGGGTGCTCTCAAAAAGGACACTGGTTGCTCCATTGCAGAGGGGTCCATATACCACATAGCTGTGTCCAGTGATCCAGCCGATGTCGGCCACACAGCCGAAGACATCTCCTGGCTGGTAGTCAAACACAAGCTGCAGAAACAGGAGAGGCTGTCAGAAGCCTATGACCCCACATTCCCACATGTTACTAAGAGTGTTCTATAACTATAAGATGCAGCTGCTCCATGGCCACCAAGAGCAGAGGGGTAAGTTAAAAGATAGAGTTACTGGTACAAGAACAACACTGTGATTCAGAGGACAGTGAAAGAAGCCAGACCTCAGAGTGTATACTGCATGATCCCAGCTTGAGAAAGCCAATCTGTGTGCAGAGGTCACACCACAGCTGGTCTTGCTGGGGTCCTGCCTTTGAGGCAGGGCCTTCCAAGGGCTGAAGATGCTCCATGCCCACATGTACTAACAGGTAAAATTTTATCTAGTGGTATGTATAAGGGCATCTTTCTGAATTAAATTATGCTACAATTTTAAAAATCATTTAAAAAGTGCAAAAAATTAAAATAAAAAAGACCTGGAAGTGCCTCAAGCATCATTAGCTTCTAAGAACCTGGGAGGAGAAACCGGTGCCTCCTGCATTCTTGCCAAAGGGTCCAACCTGAGCCTGGTCCCATCTCTGGATCTTAATGCCCTTTGCAGGAAACATGGAGGACAGACGGAAAAATGGCCAGATGCTACAACAAAGTTGAAGGAAATTGAAGGAATGGAGGGAAACCTTTAGGGTAAAAAAGACTTAAAAGAGCCCCGATTAACGTGGCTCAGTGGTTGAATTCTGGCCTGCCAATCAAAGGGTTGCCGGTTCAATTCCCAGTCTAGGGCACATGCCTGGGTTGCAGACCAGGTCCCCAGTAGGGGGCGTGCAAGAGGCAACCACACACTGTTGTCACTCTCCCTTTCTCACTCCCTGCCCCTCTGCCTAAGAGTAAATAAATAAAATCTTTAAAAAAAAGGCTTAAAAGACATAGCAAAAAAATGTCAGTGGCAAGAGTAAGCTCCAGGATTTAGGGATGCATATCCAAGGTGATAACTAGAAAAAGGAAAACACAAGGCACTGATGCTACGCTATACAAGTCAGGATGTGCGCAGAGGGCTGAAGGTGGAAGGGCTTCTGTAAGAATAGTGACATTCCATTTTCTGAATGAAGTGGGTTTGCCTTATAATTTGTTAAGCCAAACATTTGATTTGGATGTTTTTCTGTATGTGTTCTATTACACAATAATTTTTTTTAAATTGGGGAACAAGGGGCTCTAGTTTTCTGCTGCCAAAGACAAAAGGTGAGATTCTCGAGGAGTTCCCAGATAGCACAGTGGTGGTCTGGATGTAGCTAGGTCCCTGTGGAGTCATGTCCAAGCAGGGGATGAGAAAGGGTGGATTCTTTCAAGAAAGACTGTACTTTCATTGCCCTAGTGGATCAGGATACCCATATCCAAAAACTCCACAGCATTTTGAAAGAGGATTTTTAATACAACTCAGACCCAAACTGTCAAGTCTTTCAAGAGACTGGAGAATTCTTTTCTTGAAGTCCTAGGGCTAGCATGAGAGCACCATGGGAAAATAAGAGCCCCTCTTACCCACAGGAACTGCTTTACAGCAGGAGGAGTTCTAGGCCTAAATTCAGCCTCACCTGGCCCCTGCTCAATCTCGCCAGGGAGGCAAGCACCTCCCACCCTCCACTTGCCACCAAGGTCATACCCTGTGTGTCACGGCAGCATACAACAGGTAGCCTGCCTGGGTGTGCACAAGGCCCTTGGGCATCCCAGTGCTCCCGGAGGTGTATAGCAGAAAGAGCATGTCCTCACTGCCCATGCTCTCTGGGGCACACACAGGGTCCTCCTTGGCCATTTCCTGTAAAGGGGAAGACAAAAACAGCCCCACCCAGAGCAGTTAGCCTCTCATCTCCATTTGGCTTCCCTGAGAACACCTCTCCCTGGCTACTGTGAGACTCAGGCTGACTGGATTAAAGCTCAGTTCTCTGGCCTGCCTTAGTTCAAGTCCAGATGCAGAGAAGACACAAAATAAAAGAATGAATCCAATAATTTCTGTTACATTAACTGTTACACTACATTTGTGGTATTTGAGTTCCACCTTCCCAAACAGAATATAAGCCTATCAAAACTACAGGGGAACCCTGGACACCTCTGGGCAACCCACATTCAGAACCACAATCTGATAAGACTCGGACCCACATAACCCAACAATATACTCTCCTTCTCAAATTATACAAAACAAGGTAAACTCACCTGCTCAAGTGGGACATCCAGATGCCCCATGTGGACCTTGTTGTCTGTCCTGTGAGCTACCAAGACATGCTGGATTGTTGGGCAGTGCTTCACAGCTTCATCCACTATCTTCTTCAGCTCCACCACACGCCCTCCCCGCAGTCCTTGGTTGAAGGTGATAATCACTTTACACTTTGCTAAGAGAGACAATGGACATTTCTGATCAGTTTTCTTTCCACTGAGCCTCATAGCCCAGACTGGCAGCCACACATTACAAGCACAGGAGTGTGATAGAGAAAGTTCAATATTAAGGAAAAGAGTCAACAAAAAAGTGAAGGATAAGCCTACTGTGTAATCTTTCTTTGTACATAATACAGAAGCACCAGGCCTTTTCCTAGCTCTGAGGAGGAGCAACAAGCAACAGAAGATAAACTGAAGCTGAATTCTTCCAGCCTTTCACCATTTCTTCCTAACTGCCCCAGAGGCTTTTCCAGGTGATAAGCCATCACATTGGCCCCAGCTACAGCCACCGTGAGGCAGAGACCAAGAAAGCCAGGCAGCCAGAGACTAAACCCCAACATGTCCTGTGCAGCCCCTGAATTGTCTAGAACCAAACTGCCAGGACACAGAGACACTACCCCAGGTGGATGCCAGGAGCTGTTGGCCCCTACTCTCACCTTCAGGGAAGGCCCTGCAGGCTCCACACCTGCTCTTCAATGATGCAGGCAGGCTCAGGGCAATGCTAGGCTGACAGCAGAGCAGGGAATTAGGTACAGACACAACTAGACCTCAGGACCACAAAAGAATGATCCTCCACACTGTGTCTTAACTCGAATGAACCAGTGGAATCAGGCTACAGTTGGTATTTCTTTTAATCCTCACCCAAGGATATATTTGATTTTAGAGAGAGAGGCAGAAACATCAATGTGAGAGAGAAATATTGATTGGTTACCTCCCGTATGCGTCCTGGCCAGGAATCGAACACACAACTTAGGTACATGCCCCAGATAATACTCCAACCAACTGAGTCACTGCACCAAGGCTACAGTGGGTTATATGGTTCCCTACAGAAGAACCTGGAACAAACATCTAGTATAGTATTGTCTAGCAGGGCCCAGGCACATCACTCAAAACTTTTAATCAAGGTCTTCTTTTGGAGCCACAGGAAGAAGTGCTAGGGAATTATTCCAACTCTAGCAGCCCTCAACAAGTGGTTCTCAAGAGGTGGAGTATAAATACCCTAACTCCTTCACCCCAGGGTAGAGGGGTTATCCTGACACATGTCTTGAGTTGGCCAAAAAGTTTGTTTGTTTGTTTTCCTGTAAGATGGCTCTAGTAGCATGTAGTTGTTTATAACTTCATTAAAAACAATTTTATTATATTATATTGTGAAAGCTGTCATATCAGCATGCATTTAAAAAAATTTACCAAAATTGGTGATTTTTTTGTGTAGCCATTTTAATATTGAAGATGGAAGAAAATATGCAATATTTTCAGCATATTATATTTTATTATTTCAAGAAAGGTAAAAATGAAAGTGAAACACAAAATAAAGATTTGTGCAGTATATGAAGAAGATGCTGTGACTGATGGAATATGTCAAAAGTGATTTGAGAGGTTTTGTACTGAAGATTTCTCTCTGGGTAATGCTCCACAGTTCAGTAGACCAGTTGATAGCGATCAAATCGAGACGTTAATCGAGAACAATCAACATTACACCAAGCAGGAGATAGCCAACATACTCAAAATATCCAAATCAATAAAGTTATTAGTAAAAATGAAAACTGTGTCTTTTATTTTACAGAAAAAAATGATACAGACTTTTCGGTCAACCCAACAGTTCTATCATTTTACAGGGTTTCCCTGTGGGACTGAGCTCCGGTCATCCACTGTAAAAGCTGATCTTATTTGATTCCCTTTCCCAGCCTCATTCCAACAGCCTTATAACACCTCCCAAATGAACCTAAACTCTCATCTCAGGATCTGCTTCTAGGGGAGCCCTATCTAAGACACAAATCTCACTCAGCTTTTCAGCATGAAAAGCAATTTCTAGCAACATACCCACATTCTTTCTACCTCTCAAGAGCCCTAGAAAATGAAATAGTCTTGAGGGCTACTTGAGAATTCTCCAGACAGATATTTGCAGCTGGATGACTCAGTAGAGTCATACAGGGGTCAAAGAGATAATCTAGACTGTCAGGGGTGTCATGGACAGTGCCATCTGGCTCTGTGTACCAAGAGACCTTGGCCACACACACTCTTTGCTCCTTAGGCCTTGAGAATCAGTCACCTTGTGAAAACAAATTCTCCATGGTACAGTCTGTCACAGATTCTCCAGGACTATATCCCTCAGAACTGGGACTGGTCCAGGTGAGCTTACTGTGGGGAAGCAAGGGAGATGACCCAGCAGATACAAAGGGACCCTTCTCAAGGAAGCCCCAGGAGAAAACACTGGCCTGGTCCATCCAACATTCTAGTATTGTGTTATGTGGGTTTTAGCTCCTCCCCAGCCTTCCTTGGCTCATGCCTCATTCCTGGCCATTCATTTGTCCAAAGCCTCCACTTGGGTGGTTTTCAAGGGCAGGTGCATAGGTTTTGTTCCTAGGAGATATGTAGGGAGCACATATTGCCCTGAGGTTCCCTGTTGCTGGGCAACAGGTAAAAGGTGAGTGCATAGCATTGGGGCACAGGCAGGATTGGCCTGATGCTTTGTCTTGGAGGATTTGATTTATCTTCATGGTTTTTGAGCAAGTATCAGCATCTGTATTAGTTTTCTATGGTTCCCATAGCCAATTACTATACACTTAGTGGCTTAGAACACTCAGTTCTTTTAGCTCACAGTTCTATAGTTCAGGTGAGTTTCACAGGGTTCTGTTCTAAGAATTTCAAGGCCAAAATCAAGGTGTCAGGGGGCTGGGCTCCTATCTGAAGGCTCCCTGGGAGAATCTACTTCCAGGCTTATTTAGAGTGTGGGAAGACTCTGTTCTATGTGACTTGCAGGACTGACGTCCCCATGTCCTTGCTGTCAGCCAGCAGTCATTCTCAGCTTCTAGAGCCACCTTCATTTCCTGGATTGTGACCCTTGTATCTTCAAAGGCAGCAAAAGTAGGTCAACTCCTTCTCACCATCTGAAACTCCCCTTCTGCCACATCTTCTGCTTCCAGTCAAAGGAAGCTCTCTGCTTTTAAGAGTTCGTGTGATTAGATTAAGCTCACTGGACAGTTTCTCTGCTTTAAGGTACATTACATCTACACAGTCCTTCTGCCATGTTAGGTTGGCATAATCACAGGTTTTGGGGGACTAGGGAATGGATATCTATGCAGGCCATTATTCTGTCCCAATAGCATCTCTCAGAGCCATTCTCTTGATCCGACCCTCCTCACCACACCTCCCTCTCTCTCCATTCCTTATATGGCCTAAAGCAAGAAACTAGGTAAAGGGAAGAGAAGTATTGAGGCCAACTAAGGGGACTAGAACTCTAGAACAGTACATACTACCTGAGGTGGCCACCCAGCTCATGGTGAGACCTTGGTGGCCATGCTCATACTCCCACTCTCTCAGGGGCAGATTAAAGATAACTACAAATTCTTGACCTGGTCTCATACTACTTCTCATGATGAAGTGGGTTCTAGGTCTCATTCCCTTGAATTTGGAATTGGCATTAACTGTTTTGACCATTGAATCATAGCTAAAATAATGTCATGTGTATTCTGGGCCAGGCCTTTAGTATAACTGGCAATTTCCACTTCCTTCCTCTTGGAGCCACACACTAGTATGTAACAAGTATGACTACTTGAGGTTGCCACACTGTGAGGAAGCACAAGTTAGTCAAGTGGAAAGTGCCACACAAAGAGAAAGCAGTGCCTGACCAGCTCCCACCATTCAAGCCAACCCTAATGATACCCTAAGCATCATGAAACAGAAAAAGCCCTTCACAATATGCCCATCTGACTACTGCTTCACAGAATCATGAAATACAAGAATAGTATTTAGTTTAAGCTAATGTTTTAAGTACTAAGTTGTGGAATAGTTTATTAGGTACTAATAAACTACTTAGCAATAATTACACAGTGACACAAAGCACTCTCTCACTGACCAAAGTGGGTACAGATACCTGTCCCAACAGAGTCCTACTCTTAGGACCCTGACATCTAAATAGCTAGACACAGAGATTGAAAGGTACTGGGGAGAAGCCCCTGTAATGGAAAAGTTCTAAAGAAAATTTATAGGAGTGTCCCCTACTGAGGCCCTCAGAGCCTCAGCCCCTGCCCTCCTATGGTCTGGTTGTTTAAGATTTCTGAGGTTCTGGGTACCGCCCAAGCAGGTAACTACTAAATCCCTATATGCTAAATTCCCAGAATCAAACTGTTACCCATTTCCAAGAATTTTAACAGAAACATTTGGTAACTATGGGCACATCAGCAAGAAAGAAAATTAGCAGCCTTGTGTAATGATAAAAACATGGACTCTTGTGCCAGAATGCCTGCATTCATACCCTGGAGCTGTCACTAATGATTCAACTTTGAGCAAGTCACTTAACCTCTCTGTGCCTCAGTTTCCTTGTATTTAAAAGGTGAATACCCACCCTGGCTGGTGTGGCTCAGTGGATTGAGCCCTAGCTTGTGAACCAAAGGGTTGCCAGTTCGATTCCCAGTCAGGGCACATGCCTGGGCTGTGGGCCAGGTCCCCCAGTGGGGGGTGCACAAGAGGCAACCACACATTGACGTTTCTCTCCTTCTCTTTCTCCCTCCTCTCGCCTCTCTCTATAAATAAGTAAATAAAATCTTTTTAAAAAAGTGAATACTAACCTTACAATAAAGAAAATTCCAGGACCAGATAGCATCACTGGTGAGTTTTACCAAACATTTAAAAACAAATCAACACCAATCCTTCTCAAACATCACAAAAAATTGCAGAGGAAGAAACACTTCCTAATTCATCCTATGTGACCAGCACACAGTGGTATCTACATGATCCCAAACACATCACAAGAAAACCACAGACCAACATTCCTTATGAACTCTGATGCAAAAATGCTCAACACAAGCCTTGGCCAAGTGACTCAGTTGGGTGGAGTGTCATCCTATGCACAAATACGTTGTGGGTTTGATCCCCAGTCAGGGCATGTGTGGGAAGCAACCAAATGATGATTCTCTTTCACATTTATATTTCTCTCCCTCTTCCCCTCTTCCTTTCTTTCTAAAATCAATAAACATATCCTTGGGCGAGGATTTTTAAAAAATTGCTCAACACAAAACACTAACAAATTGTATCCAGCAGCATAGTAACAGGATCACACATCATGATGAATTGGGATTTACTCCTAGAATGCAAGGATGGGTCAACATATGAAAATCAATCAGTGTAACATACCACACTAATTGTTTGAAGGATGAAAACCACATCACCATTGATGGAGAAAGAGCACTTAACAAAAACCCAACACACTTTCATGAAGAAAAAAACTTAATAAATGAGGAATAGAAGGGAACTTCTTCAACCTGATAAAAGGCATCTATGAAAACTCACAGATAACATACTCAATGGTGAAAGACTGAAAGCTTTTCTTGCTAAGTTCAAGAACAAAACAAGGACACCCACTTTCACTACTGTCATTCAATACTGTTATTGAAGTTCTAACCAAAGCAAGTACAAAAAAGGAAAAAAAGGAAGTAAGGAAAAAAACATCCAAAACATAATAAAAGAAGTAAAATGATCTCTATTCACAATTGATGTGACCTTAATGTAGAAAATCCTAAGGAATCCACAGAATACTAAAACTCGTAAACAAATTCTGCAAGTTTGCAGGATATAAAATCAACATACAAAAATCAGTTCTACTTCAATACACTAGCAATGAATAATCCAAAAAAGAAACTAAAGTAATTTCATTTACAAAAGCTTCAAAGGAGTAAAATTAATTTAACCAAGGAAATATAAGACTTATACATTGAAAACTACAAAATATTGCTAGAAGAAATTAGAAAAGACATAAATAAATGGAAAGACATCCCTTATTCATGGATTGGAAAACTTAATATTGTCAATATGGCAATAGTATTCAAACTGTTTTACAAATTCAGTGTAATTTCTGTCAAAATCCCAATAGCCCTCTTTGCAAAAATGGAAAAGTTGATTCTAAAATACAAATGGAAATGCAAGAGGTGCATAACAGTCAAAGCAATCTTTAAAAAGGAACACAAAGTTGGAAGACTCACACTTAATTTCAAAACTTACTACAGACTTCTGGCCAAATGGAGGCATAGGTAGACACACTGTGCCTCTTCAAACAACCAAAAGAAGGACAACAACAATTTAAAAGCAAAAAGCAACCAGAACTGACAGAAAATAGAACTGTATGAAAGTCCAACAACCAAGGAGGTAAAGAGACACATTCACCCAGACTGGTAGGAGGGGTCAAGTCAGGCAGCTGGGTGGAGAGGACTTGCAGCAAAGTGGTGGCTGGCGGAACCAGCAAGGTGGTGGATTGTGGGATGGGGCACTCAAGGCTGCAGCTGGCCGGCAAGGCAGCGGCTGGCAGACCAGGTGGTCCCATACTCATGCACGGATAAACTAGGAGGAACAAAAGGGGAGCGGGAGGGATGTAAACTCAGGGTCCCAGAACAGGGAAATAAAGCCACTGATTCAAAACACCTGTGGGAGTTGAGGCAGCACCTGAAGAAACTCCCAGCCTCACAGGAGAGTTTGTTGGAGAGACCCACAGGGTCTTAGAACATACACAAATCCACCCACACAGGAATCAGCACCAGAAGGGCCCACTTTGCTCGTGGGAAATGGGGGAAGTGACTGAAATCCAGCAGAGAGCAGAGCCAGCACCATTGATTCCTCTAGGACCTCCCCTCACATACAGCATCACAACACAGCCACCTGGGTTACCCTGCCCTGGTGAACACCTAAAGCTTGGCCCTCACTAGAGAACAGGCACATCAAGACAAAAAAAA
>PVKM010015217.1:0-28155 GCA_004027735.1 Carollia perspicillata | reverse complement strand
AGAGTGTGGCAGAGGATGCCTAGATGTCTGTCTTAGCACTCTGGAACGCCCTCGGGCATCCCCGGGGGTTTTCAGCCACTGGAGGTACACAAACGCCCGTAATTTGGGCACAGTTCCAAGGACTTTTTTTTTCAGCTTATAAGAAGTTTCACACACATTTTTTAGCATCATCCACTGATGTCATATACCCGCTATAGCCCAAAGCTGACATTCTAAATTTTTTAAATGTTATTTCCATACTAGACATTCAAATGGTTCAATTTGGACATGTGTACTTCATCTCTGCATGCCTCTACCAAATTCAATAAAACAACACAGAAAATTTTGGCAAAACAAAGGAATTTTTCTCTCTGCAAAAGTGAAATGTTTTTGAAGCTGTAAAAAACATCTCACTCTACAAAAACACAGAACAGTGATTAATATATCTGTCCATGTTACATGGCCATTTGAAAAGATACTGAATATAGTACTGTATTTATTGACATTAAATTATGTATTTGGCTAGAGTTTTAGCCAACTGTGTCCTAAGTTGTAAGGGAAGCGGCTAAAGGTAGAGACTTGTTTGATTTTTTAAAAGAACGCTCTTGATGATGACGTAGTAACACTGCGTCGCGGGCGGAAGAAAATGAGCGCACGCCAAGGCACAGCGCGGCGCACAGCGCGCAGAGCTATGAACACAGACTGCCGGTGCTCAAGTTCTGCGGCTGTGCCCTGGCGGCTCTCTGACCGTCGGCGGGAAACAAACTACTCTCCTCCCTCATTCTTCTCATCTGTGCAATGGAGAAAACCTCACTGGTTTTCTTCTGAGGTTCTCATGTGGTTTACTATGATTTAAACCACAGAAAGCACACGAACGAGAACTTGTGTCTCTAGCAATCACAGGAAGTAAACTGGGCCAATTCTCCCACTGGGGAAAACTGAAAAATCTAAATTAAAAAATTGTTTTTAACTTTAGCTGCTAAGACAGAGAAAAATTACTGAGCCCAGGCCAAGGTAACCAGGGGGCCTGGCGTGGTCAGGCCATGTGGCCCAGGGAACCCCAGCACGACTTGCCAGCTGTGCTACAGGCAGTGCCTAGACATGCAAAGCACCTAATGGAAGTAGAGCAGATACCGCATGAAAAAGACTGACAGTAAAAGGTGGAAAGAATGCACCTGGCACTTGGCCGAATGTGAGTCCATGTGAAATCCCTAACCTTTCATGGAATTATCAGAAGCAGAACACTGCTTTATTTATATATTTAATAAATGGTTATACAGTCTTTACAACATGCTACACATTGTACCACAGCTTTGCAAATATACCAGATTTAATTGCTTGTTACAATTTGAGCACACAACAGCCACTTCGAGAAAAACCAGCACGTACTACAGCTCCCCTATGAATGAGTGAGCAACTTGCCTAGAGATGCCAGTCCGGTGACAGTGAGAGTTCGAGGTGCAGCTTTTGCACTCTGTTCCCAGCAGGCGACTGTCCACCATGCCAGCCTCCAACCCTTGACATCTCTGCAGTCTGCCCTGCCCAGGTTTCCACCCCTGGTCCACCGTATCCCCAACCTCAACTTGCAAAGTTGAGTCAGACTCATCCTGCTTCATACCTAGGCAGTATTTCTTCACTGGATCCTAATTCTATTTTGATCCTTGCATACTAGCCCACTCCTAGTTCCCGATTGCTTCTTTCTTTGCTATTGCATACAAACACTGTGGATCCTGCAAGTAATGTCCAACACAGTTGGCACAGAGTACATGCCCCATGCATGGTTGTTGAAAGAATATACTCAGCAAGTTATTGATTCATTCTACAAACACTGTCTGAGAGCATGCTACAAAGTCCTGATGATTCAAAGAAGAATTTAAAATAGTCTACTGTAGAGGAACTACAGAGAAACTCAAATGTCTACTGATCTTGGAGGCTCCAAATACAGAAAGACTAGAACATTTACTCATGTGTTTCATGGCACTGAAATGGACATCTGTCACTCTTTATGGCCACCCCACATTTCAACTCCTGCCAGAGCCCACATCCATGAGAGATAAAAACTCAGACACTCCTGTTCTTGTCTCCTGTGAAGTTCCGTAATTGGCACGCGAGCTAGGCCGTACTCATCAGACCACCCACTCTGCACTGTGCATCAGAAGCTAGCAATGCAAAGAAGTCTGGTCAAGTAGAAACCACTCTGGTGGTTGTGAGAGCAAATGCCGGTTCCAGAGACAGTTCTGGCAAGAGCTTTTGGGGACCACTGCAGGTCAGTGGTGCCAGCACTTGCTCTGGGCCCAGGCTAGCAACCACGCCTTCGCTCCCATACTGGCTCTGCAGTGGGATTTGGGGCACCACTTCTGGCTACCTCATCTCCAGGCTTGTCTGCCCAGTTCTTCAGGAGGAACTGTGAGCTCTCTAACATTCTTCTGACAAACTCCTTAACTGCTTAAATTAGAGCTCATTTCTGTTACTTGCCAGCAAGAATCCTGACAGAGAAGCCTCGAACTAGGGAAAACTCGTTAGCCTAAAACCTAAATCACTGCGCAGTGAAGGTGGCAGGTGTTCTGAGGAGAACAGACACTGACTTCTGTTCCTTCAGAGATGACGACTCAGCCCGAGTCTGTGCAAGGGGCCACCCAGATTGTCTCACTAGCAGGTCATATGCAGGACCCATGACTGCGTCTTCTGTATCCTCTATGAGTCAGGAATAATTTCAATTAGGGTGAGAGAGCTCAGACTCAAGGATTTTAGCTCTTGTGGGCAAACGTCCTTCTAGTTAGAAGAGCAGAAAACTCAGTCAGAGGAGCTTCTCCAGTGGCAGAATGGGTGTGTTAACAATTGAGTGCTGGTATAAAGAGACCACACAATTCTGTTACCTGGCCTTATTAGAAAGTTGCACTCCGGTCACAGTTAAGTTCTCCGTGATGCTCAGCCGTCTCCTTGTGGGACATTACTAACCCATCAGGGAGCTACTCCAAACCTACAGGCTCCACAGCTATCTCCCAGAGCAACAGACTCTGTGAGTGACCTTGCCTCCTTCGTCACAGGGGAAATGGCAGCCACTCACCTGCAGTGGCCTCCTGCAGGTGTCTTTATGCCCATCAACCGCTGGCTGCTAGGTCCCTTCTCGGTATCGGAGGATTGCATCCTTTTCCTAACTCACCTTCAGCTTGGTTTGGCAGTCCTTCCCTTCACTCTGTGTTCTTCATGCTCTTCCTCGGCTGACACGCACCCTCGAATGTTTCTCATCTTTAAGAATATTCAATCCTTCCACAGCCCTGCCTGCTCTTCAATTACCATCCCGCCCCTAGAGATGTCTGCCTTTTAATTTCGATATCCTTGGCACTGAGGCCTCTAACAAAAGAAACACGCATTAAATGTCTAATGAATGAAAGAATAAATTGAGTGGATGGTGGATCGATGGCTGTTTGTGGAAATGGACTGGACTGGGGAAAACAAATTACTGCTGTGTAACAACTGAGCTCCCCTGTCACGAGCCTGCAAAATGTTCCACAAACTTTGACTTATGGGCATTACAGAACATGACGAAGAAGGAGAGATTCGGTTTAATTCTGAGGTGTACAGCCACCAGATAGCTCACTTCATGCATCCAGAGAGAGCATGAAGGGATTTTCAGACCCTGTGGACTCTGCATGACTACATGACAAAAGGGGGAATGTTCGGAGAGCCGGCAATGAACCAGCTCTACGGGCGGGCAGCTCCGTCATCACTCGTCACTCGTACCAAACACAAACCACTCTCGCCTTGGTTGCACCAGCCGCCTCAGCTGGGACCGCAACATGCTGCACAGTGAAATCAGACAGGGTTCTTCCCTTACGGAATTTCTGATCTGAGGCTGTAACTTCTCATCCCTTTCATGGGATTCTCTCCTCTGATATCAGTATACTACATTGTTTATTTAGCCCCTGCAGTTTTGGTTTGCTTTTTACTCCTGGGCATTGTGGTTAGATTAGGAGTCAAAACTCAAATCCTGGTTCTGCAATTTGCTAGCTCTGTGATGGGCAGATAAACTCTACAAGCAACCGTGGCTTCATCTCAAAAATGAGAAAAGAAATGGCTCCATCTTTGAGTTTTCTTAAGGGTTAAATGTGCTTATGGGTATAAAGTACCCAGCATCATGCTTTTCAAACATGCTCAACTTACCTTATTCCTTTTAAAAAAAATCCTGTCTATTCTATAGATCTTACGGTTTCATCTGTACTTTTTAAAGTCAAACATATGGACAAGAATAGGTAATTCCCACTTGGCCTTTACGCTGGGCGCCCAATGACATCTCAGTCCCTCCAGTGGGACAGCAATGCCGCCATTCGGCTAGAACTCCAGGAGATGCGTCTGGATGCTGAGGCACTCGGCCGCCCCGCTTCTCGCCTCTTCCAAACCACTCAGTCACCCTGGTTCCTGAACTGTCTTCTCTGCAATCCGATGGATGTGCAGCCTTTTCATTCTCCAAACAATATACACACCTTTACATCTCCTCTCTTTTGCCCCACTGAGGAAAGTCACTAATAAGGGTATATAGAACATGTGGGTATCAGAGATGCAGAAAAATTAGGCATATTTCTCTTCTACCTCACTGTAATGGCATAATATTCTCTCCCACAGATGGACTTTTTAATTTATTAACCAATCTCAAATTGTTGGATATTTAGGTTGCTTCCAATTTTCACTACCATGAAAAACTTTGTAGAATATTCTTTGTGTATCCATTATTACTTCCTCAGGATGAAGTCCTAGAAGCAGCACTGTTAATCAGAGTATAAGTTCTTTAATATGGGTTGCCATACTGCCCTCCAGAAAGGTTGTACTAATTTATCTCATTTAGTTTTTATCTAGTTCTCTACAAAGAACTTCTGAGATATTTGCCTGATTTTTCTCAAGATAACTGGTAGACCCTGGAGTTGATTCCTATAATACTCTGTATTTTACCACTAACTATAAATACTTACACAGGCTTAATCAACGATACAACATTTTTATTTGCTTAAACATGCTAACATGTCACTTTGATTTTACTTCAGTAAGAAAGTTCTGTTGGTAGTGATGTGGGCTCTCAGTTCTTGACTTCAGGCAGGAAGGGTTTCACAACAAGAATCCTGGTGATTCTGAGAGTACACTTATTAAAGCCGGGAACAGTGGACAAAGGAAGGTCTTAAGACAGAAGAGGCAAGATCGCAACAGGAGTGAACAACAGGAGTTGCTCACTTAAGACGGCAACAGGAGTGAGCCTCGGCAAGCTGCCTTGGCCCTTTAAAAAAAGTTACAATCTGTAAGGGCAAATAAAGCGCTTCTTGGATAAGGTCAAGTTAAAGGAGTTCATCATCACCAAGATCTTATTATATGGAACGTTAAAGGGATTTATCTAAGAAAAAGAAGATAAAAAATATGAATGGTAAAATGACAGCAAACTCACAGTTATCAACCACCACACCTAAAACAAAAACAAAAACAAACTAAGCAAACAACTAGAACAGGAACAGAATCACAGAAATGGAGATCACATGGAGGTTTATTGGCAGGGGAGTGGAAGGGGGAGAGAATGGGGAAAGTTACAGAGAATAAGTAGCATAAATGGTAGTTAGAAAATAAACAGGGGGAGGTTAAGAATCGTATAGGAAATGCAGAAGCCGAAGAACTTATACATATGACCCATGGACATGAACTGAAGCGGGGTGGGAGAGGGTGTGCAGGGCGGATGGGAATAAAGGGGGGGAAATGGGACAACTGTAATAGCATAATCAATAAAATGTATTTAAAAAATAAAATATAAATCAGATAAAAAAAAGTTACATTCTTCTGCCCAATTTTCCCAACACCATTTATTGAATAAACTATCCTTAGTCTACTGTATGTGCTTGCTTCTTTTGTCAAATATTGACTATAAAAGTGTGGATTTATTTCTGGGCTGTCTATTCTGTTCCATTGATCTACGTGTCTGTTGTCTGTTTTTATTCCAGTACCATGCTGTTGTGATGACTATGGCCTCATAGTATAGTTTGATATTAGGTAGCACGATTCCTCCAACTTTGTATTTCCTTTCCAAGATTGCTGTTGCTATTTGGGGCCATTTTTGATTCCATATAAACTTTTCAAATATTTGGTCTAATTCTGTGAAACACAGCATTGGTATCTTGATAGGAATCTACGGATTGCTTCAGGTAGCATGGGCACTTTAATGATGTTAATTATTCCTATCCATGCTTCCACTTATTTGTATCTTCTTTAGTTTCTTTTTTCAGTGTCTCATGATTTTCAAAGTACAGTTTTATCACATCCTTGGTTAGATTTATTCCTAGGTACTTTATTCTTTTTGAAGCGATTGTGAATGGTACTGTTTTCTTAATTTCCCCTTCTGATCATTCATTATTCACATACAAAAATGAAACTGATTTCTGGATATTAATTTTGTATCCTGCTATTTTATTGAATTCATTTATCAGTTCTAGTAGTTTCTTGGTGGAATCTTTAGGAGTCTATGTACAGTATCATTTCACCTGCAAATAAAGACAGTTTTACTTTTTCCTTTCCACTTTGTATACCTTTTATTTTTTCTTCTTGTCTGATTGCTATGGCTAGGACTTCTAGTACTATGTTGAATAAGAGAGGTGAAAGCAGACATCCTTGTCTTGTTTTCTTTTTTTTTTTAAGATTTTATTTATTTATTTTTAGAGGGGAAGGGAAGGAGAGAGGGAGAGAAATATCAATGTGTGGTTGCCTCTTGTGCGCCCCACTGCTGGGAACTGGCCTGCAACCCAGGCATGTGCCCTGACTGGGAATCGAACCGCGATCGTTTGGCTCACAGGCCCGCGCTCAGTCCACTGAGCTACGCCAGCCAGGGCATCCTTGTCTTGTTTTCAATCTTAAGGGAAATGCTTCTAGTTTTTGGCTGTTCAGTATGATTCTGGCAGTGGGTTTGTCATATATAGCCTTCATTATGTTGAGGTATGTTCCCTCTATTCCCACCTGGCTGAGAGTTTTTATCATAAATGAGTGCTGTACTTTATCAAAAGCTTTTTTCTGCATCTATTGATATGATTATGTGGTTTTTATCCTTCATTGTGTTTATGTGGTACATCACATTTACTGATTTGTAAATGTTGTACCAACCTTGCATTCCCAGAATAAATCCCACTTGATCATAGTGTCTGATCATTTTGCATTGCTGTATTCAGTTTACTAATATTTTATTGAGGATTTTAGCATCTATGTTCAACCGGGATATGGACCTGTAATTTTCTTTTTCTGTTGTATCTTTTCCTGGTTTTGGAATTAAGAAAATGCTGCCCTCATAAAATGAGTCTGGGAGTCTTCCCTCCTCTTGAATTTTATGAAATAGTTTAAGAAGGAGAGGTGTTAGTTCTTCATGGACTGTTTGGTAAAACATGTGAAGCCATCTGGTTCAGGGCTTGTTTGTTGGGAGTTTTCTTGATTCCTGCTTCAATTTCATAGGTGAAATCTGTCTATTCAGATACTCCGATTCTTTCTGATTTCGTTTTGGAAGGCTGTATATTGCTAGGAACTTACCCATTTTGTCCAGGTTGTCCAATTTGTTGGCATATAGTTGTTCATAATATTTTCTTAGTATCCTTTGTGTTTCTTTAGTGTCACTTGTTATTTCTCCTGTTTCATTTCTGATTTATTTGGGTCCTCTCTCTTTTTATCTTGATGAGTCTGGTTAAAACTTTATCGATTCTGTTTATCTTTTCAAAGAACCAGCTCTTGGATTCATTGATCTTTTGTATTGTTTCTTTAAAATCTATGTGGTTTATCTGTGCTCTGATATTTATTATGTCCTTCCTTCTACTCACTTTGGGCTTTGTAAACTAGACCACCTTCTAATGCCACACACACAAGAATAAATTCAAAATGGATTAGAGACTTAAATGCTAGACCTAAAGCCATAAAAATCCTAGAAGAAAACATAGGCAATAAAATCTTGGATATCACTTGTAGCAATATTTTTTTGATATATAAAAAAAAGTCAAGGGAGACAAAAGAAAAAATAAACAATTGGGACTATATCAAATTAAAAAAGTTTTTGTACATTAAAGAGACCATCAACAAAATAAGAAAACCCACTGAATGGGAGAACATATTCACCGGTACATCTGAAAAAGTGTCAATATCCAAAATTTATAAAGAACTTATACAATTCAACACCAGAAAAACAAACAATCCAATTAAAAAATGGGCAAAGGACCTGAACAGACACATCTCCAAAGAGGACATACAGATGGCCAATAGACATATGAACACCACTAATCATGAGAGAAATGCAAATTAAAACTACAGTAAATATCATCTTACACTTGTCAGAATGGCCGTCAGCAATAAATGAACAAACAAGTGCTGGTGAAGGTGTGGAGAAAGGGGACCCTTTTGCACTGTTGATGGGAATGCGATTGGTGCGGCCACACAGTGGCAGTATGGAGATACCTCAAAAAATTAAAAATGAAACTGCCTTATGACCCAGCAATTCCACTGCTGCGAATTTATCAAAAGAAACCTGAAACACTAGTTCAGAAGAACATAAGTACCCCTGTGTTCATTGCAGTGTTATTTACAATTGCCAAGGTATAGAAGCAGCCCAAGTGTCCTTCAGTAGATGAGTGGATAAAACAACTATGGGACATTTACACAATGGAATACTACTTGGCTGTAAAAAAAGAAAAAAATATTTACCCTTTGTGACACCATGGATGGGCCTGGAGAACATTATGCTAGATGACATAAGCCAGTCAGAGAAAGACACACACCATATGATTTCACTCATATGTCGAATCTAATGAACAAACTGGACTAACATGCAAAATAGAGAGACTGATATATACAGAGCAGGCTGACCGCTCTGGGGTGGGAGGGAGGCTGGGGAGAGGGGGCACTGAGCAAAAAGGAAAAAGGACTCATAGGCATAGACAACAGTGTGGTGATTGCAGGCAAGGAGAGAGGTATAAGGAGGATAATTGGTAATGGAAAACTACAATAAAAAATAAAAAAGAAAAGAAAGAAAACCACTAGGGAGTACACCTGAGCTCTTCCCCGCCTTCTTTCCTAAGGCGCGTATCTTTATTTTCTTTTTCCAAGGGTCCTTCTTTTGCCTCAGTAACTTGTCTTCTGAGTCCACGCAGCCCAGCTGGCTCACTTCTTCTGCCTCTGTGACTTTCTTTCTAAAGAGCCAAGGTCGCGTTTCCTGGGTTTGACTCTTCCTCATGTTCTCAAAAGGCCAAGACAGCTCCGCCTAGGCTCACTCTGTCTGCTACAGTCATGCCTCTTTTACCTTAGACCTTCCTATGTTTCATTGCCCTCAGCTTTAATAAACGTATTCTTAAAATCACCTGGACTCACGTGAAATCTCCCTTGCATGAAGTCAATAACTGAGAGCGCACATTGCCACCAACAGTTCTTGTTATTTTACTTTGGCAGGCAATTCACAAAGAATTTTAAAAGTTGATCAAACCAGTTTTCTTGGTTTGTCAGGTAGCTACAGTGAATTAGCATATATGCTATATTTGTCGAACAGGCGCGTAACGGGAAAAGAGCGCTTACTTAAGAGAAGATTGCTCAGGCATGTTTAATATGAAATCATCATCTTTACTTCTCTGTAGAATTTACACTTAGATAAGTAACTGTGTTCTTGACATTTTAAAAAAATTGGTTAGAGCTGCCTTCCATGTTAAAAATGATAGAAAATTAATACTGTATATTGCCTGACACAGCCATTGTTCAATAAATATTTGTTGAGTAAATGAACATTGGAGGCCACAATCTTTCACTAAACATTATCTATGTGCCTTGTTGGAAAACCTTACATATAAAAAACTAAACTATTTTCTATAGTCTATGATCTGTATTTGGCAGCACAAAATGATTAGACTACTGGCTCTGAAAAAAAAAAAAAGCCCAGTTGTACATTAAATTCTGCTATAAATTACTCTTTGTCTAGGGAAGCAAATTTATTCACATTGCAACCTGTTTTTTTTTTTTTATTTTTAGAGAGAGAGGAAGGGAAGGAGAAAGAGTGGGAGAGAAACATCAATGTGTGGTTGCCTCCCATGTGTCCCCCACTGGGGACCTGGCCTGCAACCCAGGCATGTGCCCTGACTGGGAATCGAACTGGCAACCCTTTGCTTCACAGGCCTGTGCTCAATCCACTGAGCTACACCAGCCAGGGCTGGATTTTTTTTTTAACCTACTTCTAGTAAAGCAAAAGTGACTAGAACCTTTGAGGAGCTATGTGGAGCTATGCACATCACACGAAGATAAATGGTGCTCTGTTACTGCTGGTGGAGGACAGTGCTGGGGGTTCAGAGCAAGAAAAGACAAGAGCACCCACCTCACTCCAGGCACTGATATTTTATTCATAACTCTTTTTAGAGGTCAGTAAAGCTGTCCGAGAAATAAAGAATAACACAATCAAAATCACAAAGGACAGACCGGCTTAATTAAGGGAGCTTTCTGTCCCTAAGCACCTTAGATTACACATCTCATTTGGCTTAATAAAGTCATTGCTGGGAAGGACTTGCTTGTGAATAACATAGTAATAACACCGACTACAGACACCAAATCTACCCTTTTCTTATGTCACCCAGTGTTTTCAGCATAAAAAGCAGGGGTTGTGGTGTCCAGGAAGTAAAATTTACTGAATTTTACTGTGATGATAATAAAGCACGAATCATTTGGGATTAATGAAATATACACATAGATTAATTTCAAATATTCTTACAGCTTTTTTAGGCAAAGTATGACGGTGCTGCCTGTATTTTTCAACTTGCCAATCTCTGTTAAACCTACAAAGATGGAGGAGGAAAAAGTCGAAGGTACTTAATTTGTACAAAAAATTACTGTCTAATTACTCTAAGTGCTATTTATTATTTATAAATTTGGCTTAAAATAATCATGTGCTCAAGAAGGTTTGGTAAGCAGAATAAATTACTTAATCGGGACTTAATTTAAACTCACATGTTGAAGGCAAACCATTCAATGAGTGGACGGATCGGGTGAGGGACCCACTTAAGCCGGCGACATGTGTTCACTACAGGACGGAAAACAGATGGGCATCCGGGGGGTGAGCCAGAATGGAAGTGAATATTCACATTATGTTCACCTTCAACTTTTCTTTCAAATGCACACTCTGGTATAATTACAAAAAATAAATACGTATATGGTAACTTAGGAAGCAGAAATTGTCCAAGAAGGAAAAAAAAAGTCACCTGTCATTCACTGCTGAGATAGCTACTGTAAGCATTTTAGGGCAGTGTTTTCCAAAGTTACCTTCTTATACAAACTTGGAACACTGCTTAAAAGGCAGATTCTTGGGCCCCTCTCCTGAAGATTCTGACTCTGCAGGGGATAGGACGGGCCTAAAATAGCCTAATGTTAATAAGCAAAGTGGATGACTCTTACCATCTGATAAGCTTAAGAAATATTGTTTTTTAGGACACATCTTTTCTGTGCGTCCAAGCAGCTATTTTTTTTATTATTTAGCACCCTCAAGCCTGTTCTATGTGAGAATTAGGACAGTTAATTTTTCCAAAGCCTTTACTGTTTTATAGATGACCCTTTAAAAAGACACTGGTGACTTTGGGGACCAGTGTCCCCAAATGAGGAAGCAAAGGACAGCTTCTTCATTCAAATCTAAGGCCAGACCTCAGAAGGACCAATCAAGAAAAGTGTTTTCTCTTCTCCACATCTTCGTGAGATGAAATGGAATAACCAGATTTTACTTTTCAGGATTTCATCATCGTCTCTGTTTGTTTTTAAGGAGTGGGTCCAAGAACACTTCCCGTTTTGGAAATAAAAATCAAGATTTGGATTCACCGCTCTTGTGCTGAGTACTCAAAAATAAAACCAAACGTACTTATACCAATGACACATTTTGTAGCTGTAATTTGACGCTGCTGATTTATTCCTTTTAACCTACAATCTTACGATAAGCAAGTAGGGTGTGAAGGAAGGAGATAAAAATATAAAGAAGAGGTCTCTGCCTTAGTCTAAAATATTGAGGACTTGAAACTATATTGATTTTGGTTCCTCAAACGAGAGAGAACACCTACCCAAAGTTACGTGTGAAGGTGACCCCACCCAACACTGGCTGTCACCATCTCTTTTAACCTGTCCTACTGTGAGTGTCAAGTTTCCACTGCCTGGACATTCTGTGGCAAATATGTCGTTTCCAGGAAATGTCCTGACTCTTCACAATTCCCCTCTGCCATCTCTTAATTTCGATTTGGAGAAGGCAAGCCGATGTTAAGTCTGCTCAGTCGGGCCTTCTTCTTTATGAGAACTCATGGGATAAATTTCTTTCTGGGGCATCCTCAGACCAGAACATTCTATTTCTTTTGAATCACCAGTTTGGTTTTCACTGGGTTGAGACTTTAGCCATATTATTGATAACATCCCTATTCTCTTTGGCTATGAGGAATCTCAGGCAGATCTGCAGCTGAACTCTAACTTTAGAACAGGACTTTATGGTTAATAACAAATCATCTTGTTTATTACTCTGACATGTGGCTTTATTTTATTTTCTAGCTTTTATAATTCTGTTACCCTGATTTACCTATTAATTACTTTTATTCTTGATCTGTTTCTGTAACTGATCTCAAATACTTTTTAATGAATTATAAGTAAATGATGTTAATATAGTATTAGCATAAGCAGAGAACTAATGTCTACAGAAATTTTACATTGCATGTTGAGGCCAGTAACAAATGATTTTTGAATTGTCATCTCATTAGCCACAAATAACTATATACTTAATGCACATGAGAAATCAAGCCATATGATCACTTCAATAAATACAAAAAAATTTAAAAAGCATTTGGTAAAATTTAAAACTCAATTATAAAATCTCTTAGCAGCCTACAACTAAAAGGGAACTCTTTTAACTTTTTAAAAGAAAACTACCAAAAATTTATAGCAAGTTTGATATTTAATAGTGAAATTTCAGAAATATTCTCACTGAAATAAGGGGCAATAAAATGGTAATCACTGTTCTATGTCTTAGCCATTGCACTTGGACAAGAAACAGAAAGATGTATAAAGATGGAAACAGAGCAAAACTGTCACTTGCAGGAAATATGGTCTTCTGAGAAAACTTAAAATAAGTATTAAAAAAGTACTAGAACTAAAAAGAGCTTAGCAAGGTCCCTACATAGAACTTAAAATAGATTTTTTAAACACACAATAATAAATCACAAACTGCATTTTAAATCCTTCCAACATCAGTAACAAAAATTTAAAATAGTAAGAACATACAAGATATTCATGGACATTATTATAAAACTTCTCTAAAGAATGTAAGACTTCAATAAATGGAATGATGTACTGTTTTTATCGTACTAGAACCCTTCGATGAACTTTGAAACACCCAAAGAGATCTCATCTAGCTTCTAGCTAACCACTGCAGCCTCATCACAACTCATCTAAAACAATGTGTAACAGTTTTAAAAGCTTACAGAATCTATGACCAATTAGTCAGTTGTCTCACATTACTTGGAATTTTGGATATGATTCAGTTTGATCACTCATTTTCAAAAATCTCTTTTTCTATGGTCTCTATTGGACAGATCCTTCTGCCACACACTAGAGAATTTTTAAGGTCTGATAGGAAATACAAATTTTTACTTCCATATACAAACTTTTCATCAACTTTAAAGAAATAAATTTTCCACTAACTTTAGAAATGAATTCCACTGATAAAAAAGATGTATACATAAAATGTATACTCAGTATTGCTCACACTGTTTTTGTGGCATCTGGACCCCTCCACCCTCCTTCCCATCATTTGAATTCTACTAGTACTTGTCATGAACACATCTGTTTGAAGGGAGGTCAGGTGTCAGGCCAAGTGAAATACAGAATAGATTAATGCTGCCATTTGTTCAAGTGCTCTAAAAATGAAATGGAAGAAGCATTACTAACAAAAGTGAGCAAGGAGTGTAGGAAAAGTATAAGGAAACTTGTTTTATTTGAAACATTTTTGCTCTTCATAATCTAGATCAAATATATTTAGATATATTTAATCATTTACTGTGCCAGAAGCTGCTGGCTGCCCACTCAACAGTCATTCTCCCCTTCTTCGTTACTAGGAAAAGCCAACTGGTGTTTCAGATATTTGGGTAATCAGGTGACTCAAGAGATGAAAGACTCATCTTGATGAGTCTATGCTAATGATGGTACCTCCATTCATCTTGCCAGTATTTGGCTTAGGAATAGATTTGTAATAGACGATAAACTGTAATAGGAAGTCTGCTTAAGGCTCTCCTGGGGGAGCTTTCTTCCCCCCTTACAGAAGGACCATGAGAAAGAGCATTTCGCATTTCCCCCTCCTGCCTCTGGACGCCGGGAACTGCGGCAGCCATCTTGTAACAAAGTGAAGCCAGTTTAGGAAAAGCCAGACAGAAGGATGGAATGATGAGCTTGTTAAGCCACTAAATCAACTAAACCAGACATGGTCCTACCTCTAGGACACTTCCTAAATGAGAAACTTAATATTTTCTGTTAGCATTGAAGCCATTTTGAGCTTGATTTTCCTGTTACTTGCAGTAAAAAAGAAATTCCAACTGCTTCTATGCTAAGAACTGTACTGGCTAAATGAACATTTATTACCAAAACCACTTATAATCATCCCCTTGCAAAATCTAAATGTAAATCGCTTATGCTTTTAAAAGGAAGGTGCGAGGTAGCTTACGAAGTATTTCCACTACTGTGAAGCGACAAAGGAACATGCTATTTGGAGGTTTGGATAGAAAAATAATTTCTCCTTTGCTCATGGGAAAGGCAGCCTTGCACTCCCCTGTGTTTTTGGTGTTTGTGGCCCTATTACGTCTATCTTTCTCCACCATCACTAAAAAAGTACTTAACAGTACTCTTCAGATCAGCCCCTGGCAAAAAGTCAACCTTGGTGTTGTTTTAGGAAACCAATATGATTTAGACATTTTTTTTCCCTCTCGAAGAAAACAGGATTTTGAAAATATTTTCCTTGGTGTTGTCCTAAATCCCAAATAAGGCCTGACAGGGAGCATGACAGAACTCGCAAATGTTGTTCAAATTAATGAAAATGTGATTCTGAAGCTGACCTCTGCATTCTGGTGGAGTCTAAATTAAGTCATGTGTACAAATAGAAACTCAAAACACTTCAAAGCACAGCTTATTAAAACCACATCACTGGGTATCAATCCATGAGTTCAGGGATCGCCAAGATTAATGATAACTTTTTCCCTCCTGATTTACAAGAGTTACCTTGGGGCTTACGTTTCTATGTAAAGCAAATGCAGAACTTATTAATAATGCAAGCAGCTCTGGGGCTTCTTTTCCATGGCTGTGAAGCTCTTGTCTAAAACCAGAAGTGTTTCCTTTATACTTTAATGGATTAGATTTGTTTAACTTACTTTATGTAGCACTCCGTCCAGTTCCACTGCCATACGGTTGCTTAATGAATAATTGATGACAGTGACTACCACTGCATAGAAGATATCTTAAGTGTCCACAGGAACACGATAAACTACCCTATTTAACTCTAGTGATAAAATTATACAGTAAGAAAAGGAGAATCATGCCTTTTCATATTATTGCACTGTTTTAAGAAAACTCCAAATATGAAAAAAGTAAAGGGACTGAGAAGTACGAATTGGTAATTATGAAACAGTCACAGGGATGTAAAACACAGCCCAGGAAATACAGTCAATAATATTGTAATAACTATGTATGGTGCCAGGTGGGTACTGAACATATTGGGAGAACACTTTGTCAAGTACATGACTGTCTGTCTACTATGCTGTAAGCCTATAATTGAGACAAAACAATATTGAATGTAAACAGTAACTGAAACCTAAAATTTTATATAAAAAAGAAAACCCCAAATAAAAGTGAAGAGATAGGAATTAACATCTGTTATCTGATATGTGCTAAAAATTCACATAACACCTCTATATACTATGTTATTTAATCCTACTCATAATCTTATGGACTAGGTATTGGAATCCCCATTGTCCTGAATCTAAGATGCCAGCAGTTACCCAGTGGGCCAATACTCTACATACCAACAAGGAAAAATTCAGCCAATGACATTATGAGGCTCCACTTGTAATATGTAGCCTGATGTCAGAGATGTCAAAATGTAAACAATAACAGACATCTCAAAAGAAGACGCTGATAAGGAAATGCACCCATTTTCCCTATTCCCTATTACATCAACTAGGACTGCTCCAATAATGTAGTAGCAGAATTAGAATTTGGATGTTGGATTCCAAAGCCTGGGCTCGTCCTGTGACACCATGCAAACACAAACCTCCAAAACAAACGAACAAACAAAATCCCCAAATAAAACAGGACTGGTTGCTTCATTTTAAGCAGGCTTCATCACGTGGTTTGAAAGAATCGGCAGACATAAACGGATTTAAGAATGATGTATTTCAGAGATAGTGTCCAGCCAGGGACAATCACAGCTGGACACGCGACAGCACCAATGTGAGAGAAAACAAACGAACAAAGAGGGAGTGATTTTCAAAGTGGGTAAAAGCAACACTAACATGTATGCTGTTTTTTTGACTTGGTTTAGTCTAACACAGTTTGGGGTCGGGTAAAGAGGATCCAGGCAGGTGTTGCAACCCTAGCCTACTCGATGTTTTAAGATCTCAAATAAATATGGCCCTGTTGCCTGAGGAAAGGGAGGAAGAAGCAGAGTGGCTGGCAAAGAATGAAAGGGAAGGAAGGGAGGTGACCGAATATGGGTGAGGTCAAGAGCACAAGTTCTAGATTCAAGATAAGATTTTGAACCTTGGCTCTTCTATTTCTTTTACTTCGGTTTGTGATTATGGCCAATCATTTAACCTGTCCAAGGGTCAACTCGTTTATCTGTGATAGTAAGGTAACAGAATGCACTCCATAGGTTATGAGAGTTAAATGAGAAGAATAAGTGCAAAAGGCATGTACTATTTGTGAGAGAGTACACACTGGATGCTAGTCACTATTATACCTGTGTCATTATTAACCATTAGCATCTTTTCCCACCTAATTGCAAATAGCCAAGTATGCTTTTAATGTAAATCTTTTCTACAGATGGAAGGTATAATTCCACAGAAGAGAATCTGCCTTCAGCTGTGAAACCAACTGACATTACGAGCCTGTGGAAACTTCTATTTCAAATTAAAAATAAATAACTTGTTAAGATGCCTTGAGGAAATGATGAGCAGAGAATACATGAAGGTAGGTATGGTGTATGATTTTTTTAAAAGACCTTTTATATATTTATTTTTAGAGAGAAGAGAAGAGAGGGAGAAAGGGAGTGAAACATTAATGTGTGGTTGCCTCTCATATGCCCCCAACCAGGGACCTGGCCCACAACCCAGGAAGGTGCCCTGACTGGGAATCGAACCAGCGACCTTTGTTTTGCAGGCCAGCACTCAATTCTCTGAGCTGCACCATCGAGGGCAGGTGTATATCTTTTAAACATCAGTTTCACTTTATTGTTTACACAAAAATAGCCCTTAACTGTCACTTCACAATGTTATCAGAAATTTAGAAAAAAAAGAAATAGCATAAAAAAAACTTACCCTTTGTTTTTCATTTGAACCCTTTTTACTGTTCTCTTTTCTACTTTCATCTTCATACACTAACACAAAGTCAATTCTTCGCTGGCCATCATTAAAAAAGAGTGAGTCAGGTTTTCCATTAAATTCTTCCTGTGTGGAATAAAAAACAAATTTCATTTACATCTTTGAAAATTACTAATTTATACATGTTTATTTTCCAGCTTCAATGGGCACATTGACATTTTGAGAGAAAGAAAAATACATCTATTACTAGTGACCTGACAAAGGTCATGGTCACCCCGACCTTCACAAGCATAGTTTATTCTTGATGGAAGTCAGTCCCTGGGTCGCGCAGATTAGCATTATTCTACAAGTGCATGGGAAAATACCGGCATCGTGTATGTAACACACTCATCCCTGAGTTATTCCCACTTCAAACAGGAAAAGGAGTAGCAAGTTCGTGTATGAACGCAGCAACCAGAGATGCTTATCTGAGGGACTCGAGTTTGTTTAATGAGGAGAAAAATCTAAGACAAGGCGCTGTGGATGAAAACCTCATCCTTCCTATGTCATTATCTTTTAACTTTTCCATCAGTTTTCCTGACCCCTCTTGACCTTACCACATTATAGAAGGTATCATTTTACAACATTAATAAATTCAATTAAAAATATATTAGATGCTTCAATATACACAAAAACTACAATGGTCTTCCATTATTTGTTCCCAAATCCACAAAAGATACTCTCTCACTCCTAGGGAAAAACAAACAAAACCAAAAACCAGCCAACAATAACAAAATAAATGAGCTTTTAATTTAGATCTTAAAAGCATTATGGGTTTAAAAAAACAAACAAAAATGGTAAACACAGACCTGATACAATTTAAAACAATATCTATAACACATGTATTTGAATAGAATTGTTTTAAAAGACTTGAATTTGTGTTCTCACACAGCTTGTCAGGATGCTCACGTTAGGTTTTGCTGTTGAGAATCAGACTGCTTCTAACTGAGTAACATTTTAACATTTTTCAGTTTTTTAAATTAGAAACTCCTGGGGAGATTGCATTTTGCAGTTACTTGGTAGAACCACTTAATCATTAAATGCGATTAATTCTCCTCTGCATTCAGCATCAATTAGTATAAAAACTACCTAATTTTATCAACACTTCCTCCTTTTCTTCACACTTCTGAGATGTGTTTTGTGCTAAACATACCCGACCTGACACTTTTGATTCCTTTCCCCCTTTCCGCCAGGGAACCCGTGAAGGTTAACGAGTGTCCAAAGCGTCTCCCAGTCAGCAGCTATTCCGCCTGCAGAACTCGTGCTGCCGCTGAGGTGGCCGGGCCCAAAGCAGCTTCATCTCAGCCTCACTTAACCGAACAGGGTCACTCGCCTTCAGCCCTGTCCTAGCCAGGGCATTGAAGGGCCAGGAAAACAGACACATCAGTGCCGCAGGCCGCTGTCCCATTCCTTTATTTGCAATTTCAGCTGTTTTAAACCAATACACTTGAAGAGTATTTAACGCTATACAAAAATGCTAGGCCCCGTCTTTTTCATCTTAGTCACAGAGTCCTTGAGGCCCCCCTTCAATTTCTCTTCCTTTCAATGAGGATGTTACCATGGGTGACAACCAGGGCAGCTGCTAGAGGAAAATTTTATGTAGAGAAAAAAAGATATGAATAGTTTCTCAGAATGGCAAAGAGGAGGTGAGGTAGGGTGGACCAGAGTCACGAAAATCTGCAGAGGTCTGCGAAGTGCACAAAAGCAACTTGCTCTCTGTCGCCCACGTCACGTTGCTTTTGGTGGCGCCCTGCGGGAGCTCGCTGAGGTTCAGTTCTGAAGAACTGGGCCTGCAGTGAGAACTACACTTGCACCTGACTCCAGGCACTCTTCCCTGCACGGCCATGGGCTGCACAGGTGGGCAGCTAGGTCCCAGGTAACCTGGTGTGCACACAGGTCTCTCTTCACGTTATAGGAGACTAGGACCCTTTGTTTGGAGGAAAACCCCTACGGACTTGGCGACAGCCATCTGCGAGAAGTAACTAGGTCAAATTCCTATACTGTATTATTAGAATGCACTGCCGGGGAAAAGGGTGCCAATTTTCTGCGGCTGTGCAATCCAGGTTTCCCATCTCTTGGCAGAAGACATTCTACTCGACAAGTGGAAAGAAGAGAGAAACTAAATGCTGGCCTGGAAAGAATGTGTAACAAACAAGGGAACTGGCCTAAATAAAGAAGACTGATTTTTACGAACAAAACTGTGTGATCCAAAAAAAAAAAAAAAAAGCCAAATTTTCCAGTAATAAGTTCTATTATAGGCCTAACTCACCCACCAAACAGGAGTGAAATAACAAAAAACTAAAAAACTAATTTGTCTCCTGAAGTGTCTGCTTTATATGAAGTAAAATTTTAATAATATCTCAGGGTAATACAAAGAGTCTTCTTTAAATGACTGGTCGTTAGAGGGAGGTTATTCGAGCCTTGGCTTCTGTACCTTGTCTTGGAGTCTACTCAAAATTTAATCTTTCATCTTTTCTAACAAGCCAAATGGCACCAAGATGAAATACAAAAAGCCCCGGAACCTGGCTTTTCCTGGTCAGCAGCTTAAATTTAAAAAATACTTGAAGAGACGAATTAAAATGTATCAGGTAAAATCATTTTAGAGGTCAGAGTTTACATATGGTTACTGACTTTCCATCTGGGAAATGTATCAGTCATTCTACTCATCAGGGTAACTTACTTATTGCCACCCTGGGGGATCTCAGACAAATGTCTTCAATGCCAAGGAAGTCAACAGGGTCTCCAGCTGCTAATACTTCTTGCTTCTTGGAAAAAATATCAAGCAAATTTCTAACTACAGTTTGGAGTCCATTAGACATTACATCCGATCACACCCATTGCTCCCTCGGGTTCCAAGGATATGAAATCCCACCAACCCAGCCTTCAGTTACTCATTTGCAGTGAGCTGACCTAACGCTGTACTAAAAGTTAAAAGGCTACAGTGGTTAAAAGGCATTACCTGTGTTCATCTGGCATTACATCAAAACAAAGCAAAACAATGGCTGCTGGCATTATTTATTTCACGCTTGGGATAAAGAGGAGACGTGCTTGGTCTGTGTGGCAAGGAGGGATGTGAGGAATAAGAGCTTAGCCAAGCAATGTAGGCGAGAGTAAGAAAGGAGGTCCCATGTGATTTACTCAAGTGATGTTTTCCAGGCCTCCCTCCTCCCGGCTGGCTTCTATCCGCCTTTCAATGGTGGGCAGCTACTTCAACAAAAGAGCCGAAAGGGCAGGGTCCTCCTTAACCAAATCAGGATAAAAAATGCAAGCAGCAAAATTGCTCTCCCCAGTGCTTTCAAGCTAGAGTTGTGAGTTTGAGGACATGACAAAAATATGATTTTTTTTTTGTTATTGGTAAAACCAAGGGGCCTTATGACTTTGATTAAATTTAGCTTTAAATCCTAGCTCTAGGAATAATCTCTCTCGCTCTCCTCCTCTCTTTTTCTCCCTCCTCTCACTCCCACCCCCTTTGGGAGGCTAAAAATGACATCTCAACCTAGTACGTTTTCATTCCTGAGTGCTAAGGTGGAATGACCTCCTAGCTACTATGCCATAAAATCAGACAGAGGGACATCAAAACAGACTTCAGAGATGTCCTCAAGATGTTCACCACCCTGAACTCATCTCCAACCAACCAGCTCCCAACACGAACCCCAAACCCTAGCCTACAGTGTCTTGTGATTTTGCCCTACATAATCTGAAACCTACATGCCATCAGGGAGTTCAGGCTTTAGAGCAGTAGCTTCCAGTTGTCCTGGGCGGCGCCATTCATAATAAAATAGGTGATATTTCTCCACTGCAGTTCTCCGTGTCCAGCATTTGGATCTCCTAGCACTGGGTGGAGGAACTCTTTCTGTTCTGTAACATTGGCTAGGAACTATGTGTGGGTACTGGTCTTGTCCCAGGAGCGGTTAAAAACTTTACACTATAAGACAAGTGGTTGAGAAAGAATGTCTTAGAGGACACATAGGCAAATCCAAAGATGAGCATTTTCCAGTAGTTACTTGATAGGAAAACTTCTCCTAAGCAGTCTCTGAATGAAATAAAGCACTGGACTTCTTCTTGAGTAGGATGGTATTCTTCAGACATACGAAGGGTCACAGGAGTATATGATGGTGAGGTCTGTCTTCTGGGCAGAGATGGGGGAGCAGAAGGGAGAACCTGGGGAATCGGCTGCCTGAACGCCCTTGCACTGGGGCGTGTAGGTCGGTTACAGGTGAAACACCCTCGTGAAATCCCTGGCATCACCGACACTTGGTGAGTCCGTGAAATAACCTGCTGCTTCACATTTGTCCAGCACTTCTCGAGTGTCTCCTATAACCCCATTTCACAATAGAGACCTCCACTCCCGGAGTTTGAAATGCTGAGTTCGAGTTATTTGTCCAAGATCTGGATAAGAAGCAGTCAGGCGAGGATCTTTGCTCAACCTTTTGTTTTGGCACAAGGGCATTGGAAATTTGCCTTGGGCAGCAAGTGATATTATGATGGTATCTCTTGAATTTCCAAACAGCCTGTTCCTGCCCTGATCCGGCTGTCATTGACTGTGAGCTGGGAGAGCCTTCCAGGATTGTTTGGGTTAATGGTCTCAACCTCTACACAAAGCAGCATGCAAGAAAGGTTTATTGTGTAACAGTAACAGTTGGGGATTACATTATGGAAAACAACATCAAAACACAATTAAAGAGCAACTGATAAGTGAATGTGGAAAGAACATGGGGCTGTCTGCAGTCTTTAAGACTAGCAAAACAAAATAATTAATTCCAAGAACACAACAGAAAGAAAAACAAACTTTAATCAGAGCAGAGAACGAAAGTAAAAATACAGGATCTTCTATTTCTAATTAAACCCGGATCCATGCATATAGCAAGTTCCAGGCGAACAAATGTTTAGAGGCAAAAGCCTTTACGTAAATATTAAGGTCTCACAAAATATGAAACATGATGAAATTTTATTTACGCGTCATGCAGTTATGGATGAGACATACTCTGGAATGCTTCCTCGGAGTGCAGCACACAGATCAGGCAGACTCAAGGCATACGTCTTGGTAAAAAAAAATTCCCCTTTACACAACTGTGCAAAATTACTGCAGGTTAAATTTTATTCCCTACACTTAGATCACCTCCTCAGACAGAAAAGCCGATAGTGAGAAAATGCAAAGTGGCAAGAAAAGCGCCAAGAACCGCAGGGAGGAAAGGCCAGACGCTGAAGGTGGAAAGACGAGCACTGTGAGCAGCAGGGCTGAGAGAAAAGGAAGTCAGCTGTTAATGGCAGGGATAAGGAGACGTTCGGGGACACATAGGAAGCCACACAGGAGCCACACACAGGAGCCGCACAGGAAGGCAGCTCAGTACATGGCACGCTGTGGGGGCGGAGGGAGCAGGTTTTTGACGGGACCCAGGCATCCAGGCCAGTGCTGATGGAAGCGAAGGGTGGTGAAAAGGGGGTCCATTCAAGGAGGGTGCATCGAGAAGCAAGAGCTCCAGATCTTAGGGTCAAGTTCAGGATGTTCCAAGGAAGTCCCCTGGTGGTGACTCTGACGATCAAGATGCCCTCAGGAGTGACCCAGAATGATTTTTGTACAAATAACATATTCTCCTCCCTCATTCTGAGTTCTCTGTTGACCCTTTGCATGTAGCAGGAACCTGTTTTACTTTTATCTTACTTACTTTTAAAGAATAAAAATAGCTTTTTTACCCTGATAATAAAAGTGATTTATACTTAATACAAAAAAAGTCTGCAGACTTTTAAAATTACTTTTAAAGAATAAAAATAGCTTTTTTACCCTGATAATAAAAGTGATTTATACTTAATACAAAAAAAGTCTGCAGACAGAAAAAAGTATAAGGCAAATACTAAAAGTCATATGTAATCCCATTTCCCAGAGATGAGTAGAACTTATTTTGGAGTACATCTTTTTAGGCTCGCTCTCTCTCTCTCTCTCTCTCTCTCTCTCTCTCTCTCTCTCTCTCTCTCTCTCTCTCTCTCTCTCACAAACACACACACACACGCACACACAGGTACACACATTAACCAAAATGGTACTGTACTATACATACTATGCTGTTTTAAAAATATCCACCATAGACATTTTCCTAGCTTGATATAAAGCTCTGCATCACCCCGTTTAATAGCTGCCATGGAATTTAAACAGTTCCTCCACTGATGAACACATAAGTTGTTTCCAATTTGCTGCTTTCATAAACATTGCTGCAACGAGCATCTCTGTACATACGCATCTGTGCACATGTTCAGTTACAATTCCCTCAGGCTTGGTTCGAGAAGCAGATTTTAACTAGCATGGCCTTTTTAAAAGCTTTTGGTACAGAGGTTGCAAAATTGTCATTCAAAATATTTATAAAAATGAACACTTCCACCAGTGGAGTATGAAAGCATCTCTGCTCGCCATCACTAGATCTCAACCTTTTGTGCTTTTCCCATGATACTCAATTTGTGTCTCATTTGTACTTTTTAACTAGAGAGCTCTAACATTAACTCGAGAGCCCAATTGAATTACTGTTCTTGTGAAGTGCCTACTACTATTCTTGACTTAATTGAACTCTCTTGTTATATAATCACTTCCCAGTAAATTCTCTTGAGTTTTACTGATGAGATCTCAAAGACCAGATAAGCAAATGGAGTATATGGGTGAATGGTAATAAGCCCACAGAAATGCCAAGTCAGTCCCCATAGAAAAAGCAAGAAATAGCCCAGAGCACTGACAGCCAGCTCTGGGTTCAACAATGTCAACATGTTCCTGACAATGTGCAATTTAACTGGACTGTGCCATGCCAGTGTGTTGGGAGCCGCTCTGCCTGGTTTCAGGAGCTGTAAATCCCCCATGGCTAAGGCTGAGTGAGTGACCTTCGGACTGTGAGCCACTAAGAAGACAAAGCTTATCTCCCTGGCAAAAGCACTGCTTCTGCTTCATCTATCTCTGGCCCCCGATGCTTGGTCGGTTAGTTAATGATGGGTAAGACCCCTCAGAAGGGGGCAACCTAAGCCAGACACGATCACTTGGGAGGCCCTCAAGGAAGGACTCGGGGAGTTGCAGCAAAGAGGGGTGATGGACCCCCGCTTCCTAGCTATTCTGACATAGCCTGAATCCTCATTCTGTCTGCCAGACATCTCCTAATCTTTTGGCTGCCTTACTTCCCCTGCCTGACTTAGGCCTGAGACAATGCTGGTGGTGGGTACCACCCTGTGCTGGAAAGTGCAGGTTCCCTAGGGCAATCAGGCCTAAGAAAGAATATGTAAAATCTTGTGAAATCTGCTTTGTTTAGAATGTTCTCAATCAAATGATAAGAATCCAAGACAGAAGTAAGTTCGTTCTTCAAAGTTTTATGGCTCTTTAGCTATCTGACCCTGACTCAAAATAGGCCCTCAGAGTTCTTTGTTATCTACTGTTTGACCCTTACTGCTTGACAGTGATTGATGAGCCTTACCTGTATCCCTGTGTGTTGGGAACCTAATAAATAACATTGAGGTAAGGACGTGTGGCCCTTCTCCCTTGAGAGATTGGCCACCTTTCCTCCCCAAGCAGATCATGTCTTGGTAGCATTATTTTCATCAGTGACGGCCGGGGCGGGGGGGGCTCTGTAGCCCCCCCCCCAGTGTTAGATGTCAGCACCCCTGCTGACACCCCTGTTGAAAGTTCCACCTGCCCAGGTTGAACTTGCCTTTACAGTTTAGGTGGCACCTGTGTAACTACCAATTATCAGTCCCATCTTTTGACTCATATATTTTATCAAAATATTATATTTTAAAATATTTTGATAAAATATTATATCAAAAGATTTTCTACAGACCGTAAAGATGATCTGTAGAAAGGGAGAACAAGTAAAGAAAAGACAAAAAAGGAAAAGAAAAAACTGTAGAAACGCCCCTGGTGGTTGTGTTCACACTTTTCTAGGAGACGCCATCATAGGTTGGCACGGCTCTCTTCGGCAGTGGCAACACTGGTAGAAGACATGGGGGTGAGACTAAGCTCTCAGATACTCCCACCGAAGCCTCAGAACGATGCAGCACACATTTGTGGGAATGAGTATCTGCCTGGGGGCTAGCCTCTTAAGGTTTCAAAATGTCTTGCTTTTATAGTCCCATAAAGCATTTAACATCCAACCATTTACCTAAAACTTGTTGAACCTATTCACATTTTCAGGCTGCACCACCTCCTGGGGAAGAAGGATCTGCAGGTTTCTACCCACACAAGATGGCTGTCCCAAATTGCATTTTTTGGACCTTTAAGAAGTAGCTCCTTATCTTATATTCTGGAATTGGTTAGAACCAAAATAATATTGCTACAAGAAGATCTTCCATGACTTAACAGACTTTCACAATATTCTATCTACACAACTTTAAGATCCTAAGTCTTAAACAGTAATTTTAGCTTGATTTTAAAACCACAGGTTCCCCTCTATCTATGCTTTTGTTCCTCTTAATCGTACTTCAACTGTCTCTGCATATCTATGTTCAATTCCCGAAAAAGTAACTTATTATCACTCAAAAATATTTACTGGTAGTTCCCATTCACCAAATCCATAGCTACAGTCCCTGAAATTGTATGCTTCTGGGTGGAGAGCCAATCTCATAGACAGTGACTATAATCTGAGAAAAAACAGAGACGGGAGTTTTTCAAGCTATAGCTGCTCAGACCGCTGAGCTGAAGACGACACAGGAGCTGCAGCTGAGGGTGCAAGCCTCATGCTCTTCACCAGGTTCGTGTGTAATTCTTCTTCGGCAGACGGCCTTACAACTACCGCCCATCATTGCTGGAAAGCTCTTCATCCTTCACAGGAGGTTTCCATTTCCAGTTTAAGAACTACCCTGAGTTATTTTTAGCTTTTCAGCCGCTCAGGGTTTACAACACAAGGGCCCTGTCATCGACTGTAACTCCCTTGTGGAACTGTGCTGTCACGTGTATCCCTCGGCCACAGTCTCCTCAGACCACTTCTCTGGGAACCGAGGGCTGCAACCTAATTCAGTGCAAGAGGAAGAAAAACAAATCAGAGCATCCTGTGCCCAGCAAAGCAAAGGCCTGTGACAGCTCCTGTCAGCTGCTTAATGTTTCTAACAGATAACACTTCCTGTCCTTTAACGAAAGAAGCAGTATACAGGAATGGCTGTTCTTTGTGGTACGAAAAAGATGGTGCAGATAAGTTTCCAAAATAAAATTTGAGAAAACCAATGACTCGTTAAAACAATGGCACAAAAATGTTTTAAACTGGCTAAAGGTAATAAATAACCTTACAAAAATACTCCTCCCATCAATTATTAGAAATTTTCAAGAAATAAAGTACTTTCAGGAATGAGTTTTCCAATGAACTATACCAATTTTAAAAAAAGTTACTTTAACCTTTTTGTGCTCAAAATTTTCTCTAATATTTCTCAAATATAAAAATTTTATGGTACACAGGATTTTTTTTATTTCTCAGAGAGGATATTGAACATATTACCACTACTATTCTTCTCCCTGTTATTATCATTACTATGGAGACTGAAATGAAGGGAACCCCAAAATAAGAAGTCAAAATGGCAGAAGAGGTACACACTGTGCTCACCTCCTCCTCCCACAACCACACCAGAACTGCAACTAAGCAACCAGACAACCCTCACTGAGAAACACCTGAAGACTAGCTGAGCAGAAGGGCTACACAGAAGAAGCCAGCAGGAGACTGGTAGGAGCAGCAGATACGTGGTATGGGCTGGTCCCACACCCACATGTGGTGATTAGAATCAGGAAGGACATGTTGCCTGTGGAGGTCCCGGCTGAGGAATGAGGGGTCATAGCCTCACATCAGGCTCACCAGTTAGGGGCATCAGTGCTGGGAAGAGGAATCCCCACATCTGTCTGTGAAAACCAGTGGGGATTGCCTCTGAGAGATGAAAGGCTGTTGGAGTCATAGGCATCCCTCTTAAGAGGAATGCACATGGATTTGCTCACTTACAAATTCACTTGCTCTAAGCTTACAGGGACCACAGCTCCTAAAGCACCAGGGAAATACTGCACAGAGAGAGAAGTGATTTGACTAGCTTCAAGGCAAGGGCTGGAGGGGCAGGGGCTAGGGTAGCTCTCTCCAGGGAAGGACGCACGGGCAGGCACCAATGTTCCTTCCCCACCCAGTCACCCTGGCACAGGCTGTTGCCAAATGGAAGTGGAGTTCTCCATCAGCCTAACACATTCATCCCACCCCAGTGAATCCCTGAAATCTTTCCCAACCCAACTTGTGCACCTGGCTCAAGCCACTTCCAGCAACTTTTCCACCTAAGCAGCCTTTGTTGCCTTGTGATGCAATCTTCCCCCAAACTCTCAAAGATCTGCAAACCCCAACAAGCAGTGGTTGGACTTGGCATGCCCTGTACCTCTTGCTAAGAGACCCCCAAGCCTGGCATAAGCAGTGACCAGTCTCAACTTGCATTGTAACTCTCATCAGGTGGCCCCAAGCCTGGTATAAGCTGAGGCCTGTGTTGGCTTTGAACATTGCTTTAACTAAATGGCCACAAGCCTACCACAAGTGGCAGCTGGCCTCAGCTCACATCATGGTGCCCATCTAAGGGTCCCAAGCCC
>PVKM010015216.1:0-28148 GCA_004027735.1 Carollia perspicillata | reverse complement strand
TATAGATATTGATATTCAGAGTAAATGACAGAGAGAATGGAAAAAAGCATTTCTTCTCAGGCTTTTTTCCCCCTGAAAGATATACAGAACAATAAACTTTTCTGGAAAATTGACCACCAGTCTACAAAAACTTGCTCATTGTTTCTTTTTCTTTCTGTCTTTAATTTTTTAAGTCAGTTTTAAACATCAAGATGTTGGTGCTCAGCCAACAGAAAAATCATTCCTCCACAATGCGTGCTTGTTGAACGCTGATGAAGGCGCGGAGTGCCGCTTTGAATCTGCAGGTCGTGTTTCCAGACCAAGAGCCCCTGCGATGTTCTCAGAGAAGCTTCCCAGAAGGAGAGCACATGTGACACTCAGGTTTTCCTGACGTTCACTTCCTCGAACTTGACTTCTTGTACTCTTTATCTCTTTCTTTAAAGGAGAGCCATTTTCTTGGCTCAAAATATTATTTTGTTTTATGTTGCATACATTTGCCTAATGAAGCATTAACTCAAAATATAAATAACAAAATCAAGCAAATTTATTAGTCAACTTACAGTAATTGTACTTAAGTCAATATGGGTGGTGTTGCAACACAAAATGCCTAGAATTTTAAGACAAATCACAATCATGATATAAAAAAAAAAGAGGTAGGAATATTGCTGAACAGCACTGTTTGAAAATCCAATGAGAAAGCTCCTGGAATTATGCTGCTTTTACTAAATAACTCTACAGGATACTGGCTGGGGCCCTATTTTCCTACTAGTGGTACTAAAAGTGAGCACAGTCCAAACTTTACCCACTCTGTGAAGGCATCTCATTAATCTTTGTATCCTTAGGATGTAGATTTTGTCTCCAAAAAGCAATCAGATGGTCATTTCTCTTTTTCACTGGACATTTTTCAGTTTCCCCATTTCTAGTCCATAAATAAGGGTTTCCAATCTCCTCCACCAGAATTATTTGCAGATTCTAGACCAAAGTTACTGAGTCTGTTTACAAAGATGGGATCTACACATCTGAATTTTTAGCAAGATTCATAAATAATTCTTATTTACATGAAATTTGAGACCCATATTTATACACACACAGACAACACACACATGGATATCACGTAACAAACACATTCCTTACTCAGAGAAAAATATACTAAGCAGAATGTCTAAAGAATAGGATTTTTGTATCAGTCTTTTGTATCAGCTACTAAAAGGAATGATTACTCAATCAGAAGGGAACCTAGTTACCAGGTAAATGATGGAAAATGGTAACACCTTTTTAAAAATCTGCTTTGCATTTGCTATTTATTGGCAAGTGTGTTTTATAAGAAATCAGGACCGGTCATGTTCTCTGCAATCTTCCCACACTCCCATCTGGAAATGTCACATATTTCAACCACATGATTCCTTCACTCTTCAAGAGGCCTACCATTTGGAGATGATTGGGAATACACAAAGAAGAAAATTCTAAAATGTCTTATATGTTAAAGTTGTAGAAATTAATAAAGTACAAAGATCACATTCTAAACAAGTACAGGCATTAAATACATCAAAAGGCAAAGATTTTTTTCCTATTTTCTTTATATCATAAAGAAATATCTCAAGTCCAGTTGTCCTTTTTGTTATTTTTTTCATAGACTTTTATATAGACTTTCTTTCCAGTGCTAGAATAGTCCACGTGAAAGCTGGTTGGAAAGGCCTATATCAAATAATTAATTTTCATGTGGAGAGATTTGTGCTGGTTTTCTATTTTCTTTCCTGTCAGTCATTAAAGTACCCAGAATTGCTAGAAGGCTAATCAGCTACTTTTTTGACAAATGTCAAGTAATTAAATGATTATAGCTCTAACTAATTTTTTTTTTAATTAGCCCTTGTTGGTGTGGTCCAGCGGATTGAGTGCTGGCCTGCGAACCAAAGGGTTGCCAGTTCAATTTCCAGTAAGGGCACATGTCTGGGTTGTGGGCCAGGTCCCCAGTGGGGGCCACACAGGAGGCAGCCACACACTGATGTTTCTCTCCCTCTCCTTCTCCCTCCCTTCCCCTCCATCTAAAAACAAATAAATAAAATCTTTAAAAATATTAAAATAATTAATACCCTTTCAAGTGGATGCACTCTGGCAACCTTATTTCTTAACTGACCAGAAGAGTTTCTGATACCAAAATGATGATATGTGGGATGCCCTAACAAGTTAAATTAGAAAACAGAAAACATTCTAGTACATTAAAAAAACTATACAACCCAAAGGCCAGAGAGAAATTAGCAGGGTACTTCATCAACTTCTGAGGAAAAAAAACCCTTTGTATTCAAAAAACTGTGTACACATCTCTCCATTTGGGCTATTTGAGCTGATTTTCCTAGTAATTATCAGTTCATACTAACTTACCCACATTCTCTCACTTGTTTCCCAACACTGTTGCTAAAGGGTTTTATGGACCTTTGCCAAGATAACAGAAGTGAGTTTGAGCCTAAAGCAATGACTGGTTCCATTCCATATCATCATCATCATTGAATATGGAAAGAAAAGTAGCAATAGCATTAAATATTTTGTTGAAAAATACAGTTTGTGGTTACTGAATAATTACAACAGTTCACCATTTTTTGAGTGCCAGGAAACTCCAAAACTTTAAATATGTTGAAACTCATATAAATCCTCATTATAAATCTATGAGTTAAGTGATATCATTATCTCAATTTTAAAGAGGAAAACTGAAGCACAGAAGTTACAAATTTTGCCCAATCACATAGCTGATAATTGTCAGAGCCAGGATTTAAAACAGGTGGGGTAGCTTCAGAGTCCACACTCTTCCCCACTGTGTTATGATGCTATGAAACCTCTGTCTTGGTTTGTCTTCCATCCAAGACAGAGGTATAGGCATATATGCTTCACTTCCTCCAACAACCAAAAGAAGGACAACAATGAATTTAAAAAAAAAAACAGAATTGCCAGAAAATCAAACTGTTTGGAAGTCTGACAACCAAGGAGTTAAAGAAGAAACACTCTTCCAGACTGGTAGGAAGGGCAGAGAAGGTCACCTGGGTGGAAAGGACACACAGCAAGTGGCAGCTGACAGACCAGGTGGGCAAGTCTGTGGCTGGCAGACCACAGTCCCACGTTTGCATGCAGATAAACCCAGAGGAACAACTTGGGAGTGAGACAGACCATGCCACCCAGGGTTCCAGCGTGGGGAAAGAATGCCTCAGATCCTCTGGATGTAAAAACCTGTGGGAGTTGTGGTGACAGGACAAACTCCCAGTCTCACAGGAGAGTCTGCTGGAGGGACCCACACGATCCTAGAATGTACACAAGTCCACCCACCCAGGAATCAGCACAAGGGCAGCACCAGAAAGGGCACAGTCCACTTTCAGGAAGCTAGGGAAGTGACTGAAAGTGAGGTGAGAACCAAGCAAGTGGCATTATTGCCTCTCTGATCCCTCCCCTACATACAGCACCACAACACAGCAAAGTGGATTGCCCCACCCTGGCACATACCTAAGGCTCCACCCCTTACTACATAACAAGTGCTCCGAGACAAAGAAATACGGCCCAAATAAAAGAACAGATCAAAACTCCAGAAAAATAACTAAGTGATGAGGAGATAGCCAACCTATCAGATGCAGAGTTCAAAACACTGGTAATCAGGATGCTCACAGAAATGACTGAGTATGGACACAAAATAGAGGAAGAAGTGCAGGCTACACAAAGTGAAATAAAGACAAATATACAGGAAACCAACATTGAAGGGAAGGAAACTGGGACTCAAATCGAAGATTTGGAACAAAAGGAAGATAAATATTCAACCAGAACAGAATCAAGAAACAAGAATTCAAAATAATGAGGAGAGGCTTAGGAACCTCTGGGACAATTTTAAAGGTTCCAACATTCAAATCATAGAGGTGCCAGAAGGAGAAGAGAAAGAGTAAGAAATTGAAAACTTATTTGAAAACGTAATGAAAAAGAACTTCCCTAATCTGGTAAAGGAAATAGACTTCCAGGAAGTCCAGGAAGCTCAGAGAGTCCCTAAAAAGTTGGACCCAAGGAGAAACACACCAGATACATCATAACTAAATTATCCATGGTTAAAGATAAGGAGAGAATCTTAAAGGCAGCAAGAGAAAAGGAGACAGTTACCTACAGTTCCCATAAGACTGTCAAATGATTTCTCAAAAGAGACCTTACAGTCAAGAAGAGGCTGGAAAAAAGTATTTGAAGTCATGAAAGGCAAGGACCTACATCCAAGATTGCTCTATCCAGCAAAGCTATCATTTAGAATGGGAAGGCTTCCCAGATGACATGAAACTAAAGGAGAGCATCACCATCAAGCCCTTATTATATGAAATGTTAAAGGGACTTATCTAAGAAACAGAAGATAATCAAAACTATGAACAGTAAAATGTCAACCAACTCACAACTATCAACAACTAAACAATAACAAAAAAAGAACAAAGGCAAACTAAGCAAACTAGAACAGGAATAGAATCACAAAAATGGAGATTACCCTCAATGGAGGGTTATCAGCAGGAAAGAGAAGGGGGTATAATTGTGGGGAAAGGTGCAGGGAATAGGAAGCATAATTGGTAGGCACAAAATAGACAGGGGGAGGTTGAAACCAGTATAGGAAATGGAGAATCCGAAGAACTTATATGTACAACCCATGGACATGAACTAAGGGGAGTAATGCTGGAGGGAGGGAGGGTGCAGGGCAGAGGGGTATAAAGAGGAGAAAAAAATGGGACAACTGTAATAGCATAATCAATACAATACATTTAAAATAAAATTTAAAATTTCATTATAGAGCTCTAAACAACTGAGTTTACCAGTCATAGTTTATTTTTGAAAAACAATTTAGATGCATACTCATAGGTCCTCAAAAAATATTTTTTATCTAACATAAAATATGCCCTAGATAACTAAATAGGTCTAATTTATAAAAGTAATATAAGAGCAATACTAAATGGGTATTATGTTGTCCAGAATTAACAATAATGCAGTAATAGATTTTGGAGACCCGGGTTCTAACACTTAGGAACTTTAGTCTTTTTTTTCTATTCAAAATACTTTTAACTATTCCACCTCTTCATCGAAAGTATTGAGGATATAACTTGAGCATATTAATTAGTGTGAATGGAATTTTTAAGACAGAAAATATATATATATTAAAGTAGAAAAAGTTATTTTCAACTCCGTAAACACACAAGCATACAAAAATCAATCTCTATATATTGCCCAAAATTACGACAGAAAAAGTCGTTAACTAAAAATGTTAAACATGTTCCAGGTAACATAAAGTTCCAGAGGAACAAAATAAGTTTATGAAATACACTAAGTAAGCATTATCTATCCAATGGGAGACCAGAGCAGAGGAGAAGGCAGTGGGGGTCTCTATGGACTGATAAGGAAGGCAGGAGTGCCATCCCCATGGGTAGCCTCAGAGTTAAGGCCTATAATCCAGTCTTCTGATTAATGACTATGTGTCACAGATACACCCCAATTCAGCATATAAAACTTTGAATATGTCTTTCCAAACTGAGAAAACTTCATAGGTAGCTTTTATAGCAAAAGTCCTAAAAGGCACATTTATATTTTTGGAGCATCAATTTACTTTACTATTAGGCTTTACAGCTTAATGATTAAAAGCATAGACTCTGACATTAGAATGTCAGGCTCAGAATCCCAGTTCCCCTTTTACTACCAGTGTACATGGATAAGTCATTAAACTCTTGAGTGTTACCCTCTCTCTCTTATCTGTAAAATGAAAGCACCTAGCTGCTTACCTTATGGCATGGTGGTGAGAGATAGGCATGTACAGGCCATAGGCATAGCGTGTGTGCCACATGGTAAGACTTCAAAAACTGTTATTTCTTAGCTATAGCTATAAGCCTAAAGAGCTGGAATTGTACTATCATTTGTGAGGTGTCCTTTCTTTAATCTGCAGAAGTAAGTCAAGAGGTGAAGAAGTTATATAAGACATTTTTTTCCTTTAAACTTTTTTTAAAAATATGTTTATTGACTTGAGAGAGAGAGACATTGATCAGTTGCCTCCTACACGCACCCTGACCAGGGACCAAACCTACAGCCTAGCTATGTGCCTTGACCACGACTCTAACTGGCAACCTTCTGGTGCACAGGACAGTTCTCCAACTAACTGAGCCACATCCATCATGGCTCTTTTTTTCCATCTCCTTTGTATTCTCTGAGTATGGAAACAGAAAAAGAGAAAAGTAATAAATACCATTTTTAAAAGATACTACTGTTTTTGTTCTACTTAGTCCCTAAAGAACTTTAGGTCAAAACAGTCTGCTATGAGGAAAGTTAAGAAACTTTAATTAGGGTTTTAAAATTCCCTTTATAAAAATGCCATTATTCATGAATATGTCAGTGAATATTTATTAGGTTCTGGGCACTGTTAGGACACAAATACAGAAAAACCAGGAAGTTTTTCTCCTTAAGATACTCAAAGTAAACAGACAGACCCAGGAACAATGACAATACCCTGAAAATAATTGTTTCATTGGAAGATTTTACAAAGTATGGTGAAATCCCAGACAAATAATTACCCGTGTCTGGCTGGGAAAATTAAGGAAGGCTTACAATTACAGTAGCTTTCCAGGCAGATAGGGGAAATTCAGAGAAAAGAACACAAATATTCAAAGCACAGAAGTTGAAACTATAAAATGAGATGAGAACTATAAGCATTTTTAGAGTAACACAGTTTGTTAGAGGAGAGGTAAAATGTAAGTCAAAACAGACAAGTAGAATCTGATCATGAAGGGCATTTCATATCATATAAAAGAGAGAATAGACACCAGGTTTATGTTAGAACATACTTTGAATGACTATAATCAATTGAGGGTTGGGTTGAGAGAAGATTCGAGGGTATCAAAAAAGAGGTTATGTAAGATAATATGGATCTACCCTGTGGTTGCCTTCCAAGGGCCGAATGTGATTTTAGGACTGTATAAATGTAACTGCTCCTTAACAGTTAAGCGAGAGCTCAGCACTGCCACTGGGTTGAAACAAGGTGCTGGGCCGGATACGACAAGGTGGAGGGCCGGATTTGGCCCGTGGGCCTTGGGTTTGCCACCTGTACTTTAGTGCAACCCATTTGTTTTAGAGAAGGGGACTCTGGAAAACCCAGAGAACAAGGGACTTGTCCAAAACACCAGGGCTACTCTGTCACCAGAGAATGTCTTTGTTCATTGCCAATAATAAACCAATTAATGTATCAATTCCCCCAAACTTAACCATTTACATGATTTACAATTTTAACCCAGATAATTTTGACCTCCGACCTTATCCCTTTCTTGGCATGGTGACATCCTACACCCTTATTGAAGAGAAATCAAGAGGCCGTGTGCCTATGGCTACTTATGTCTTTGCTTAGCAAAAACAGACTCCGTAATAACTATTCTAATCACTTTATAAACCATAAACAAGAAAAGGACCTCAAAGAAGTGACTGAATGCATTGTGTCTGACACACCAGTGTCTAAACAATGGGAACCAAATGATGTTCTATTCCTCTTGAAGTGAAAAGAAAGCCCATAATTGCCCTTGGGAAATACTGCTCTGCATTCTCTCACTTTGCCATGAGCAATCAAGTGAAACAAAATTTCCGTCCTCTACCTTCAGGATTTAGGGGAAGAACTGTTAGAATTGCATTATGAGAATTTTACAAAATACACATTCCCTCGCTCCAATCAAGATAGCCTGATAAATTATTAACCCATAGAGAGACAGAGTTTATGTATAAAGAAATAAGTTGAAATTAATTGGATGTGGACAAAATATATACTAAGTTAAAAGTCAGAATAATAGGGCTTCAAGTACCTATATTAGTACCAGATAAGTTAGACTTCAAAGCAAAAAGTATTATCAGAGATAATAAAAATAATAATAAAGGAAGATATAAAAGTATAAATATGTATAAATCTAAAGCTGCAGAATTAAAGGCAGAATCATACAATTCTAAAATCTATCCAGAAAAGCTATCATTTAGAATGGAAGGGCAGATGAAGTAGTTCCCAGATGGGTAAAGTTAAAGGATTTCATCATCACCCAGCCCTTATTACATGAAATGCTAAAGGGACTTATCTAAGAAATTGAAGATCAAAAACTATGAATAGTAAAATGACAACAAACTCACGACTATCAACAACAAAACCTTAAAAAAAAGAAAGAAAAAGAAAACAAATACTAAGCAAACAACTAGACGGGAACAAAATCAGAGAAATGGAGATCACATGGAGGGTTATCAGTGGGGAGGGGGAGAGGAAGAATGGCAGGGAAAGGTATAGGGAATTATTGGTAGGCATAAAATAGACGGGGAGAGGTTAAGAATGATATAGGAAACAGAGAAGTCAAAGAACTTATACATACAACCCATGGACACAAACTAAGTGGGGAGATGCTGGAGGGTTGGGGGTGCAGGGTGGGGAGGGGACAGAGGGGGAAAACTGTAATAGCATAATCAATAAAATGTACTTAAAAAAAGAACTGTAAAATTCTACAATCAAATTTGGAGATGCCAACACCTTTCCCCATCTCAGCAATTGATAAAACAACTAGATACAAACTCAGTAAATATGTAAGTAATCTGGAAAATACCATGACATAAGTTATATTAACAGAATCAGCAAATGTAGAATACATATATTTTCAAGGGTACATGTACATGATGTATTCACCATGATATAGAACCATGAAACAGTTCCTCAAATTTAAAGGTCTCAAAATCTGACAAGCATATTCTCTGACCCTAATACAATTTAGTTTGAAATCAACAACCGTGAAAACATAGATATCATTTCAATATCTGTAAGACTTTGAGATAGGCAAAAGTGCCTTAGAACACAAAGAACGAAAAAATTATGAAACTGATATATTAGGCTTTAACAAAATTTAAAACTTTTGTTCTTTGAAAGACACTATTAACAGATGGAAAAGGAAAAATACCAACTGTGAAAACATTTGTAACACCCATAAGACCAAGAGCTTTGATCCACAATATCTAAAGCACTCTTAAAACTTAATAATAAGCAGATAATTACCCAATTTCAAAAGTAAACAAAAGATGTGAATAGACTTCACAAAAGAAGAATATGAAACCATGCTTAGCATCACTAATTACCAAGGAAATACAAATTAAAACTTCAATAAGATACAAAATAAATATCCATTAAAATGACTAAATTTTAAAAAGAGAAATAAACTTACCAAGTCTTGACCAGATGTGAAGTAACTGCAATTTTCATACACTACTGGCAGGGATGTAGAATAATACAGGCATGCTGAAAAACAATTTGACACTTTTTTAGAAAACTAAACAGTTACTTGCCATACAACCTAATCATTTTATTGCTAGTCATTTACACAAAAGAATCTAAGACATAAAAATCTGTACACAAATGTCCATAGCAGCTGTATCTTTAACAGTGAAAACCTAGAAACAACGCAAATGTCCATCAATGGGTGTGAATATATAAACAAATTATGGTATATTTATATAATGAAACACTAATCTATTGGTATACACAAAGACATAAATGGATAACAAAATTATTATGCTTAGTAAAAGAAGCCAAGATGGAAAAAGAGTACACACAAGGGGAGACTCAAAAAATGGAATTTATTTATAAAAATTGTGTATTTATTTGTACATGTTTAAACATCAGTCACTTTCAAAGTACTCTCCATATGATGCAATACACCTACACAGATGTTTTTCCGCTGCTCAAAACAGTTTTTGAAGTCATTGATTTTTATGCCTTTTAGTGCATCAGGCATTTTTTGTTTCCCCTCTTCCACATTGGTAAAACATTTCCCTTTGAGAATTTTTTCCATCCGGGGAAACAAAAACGTCACTTAGGCGAGGTTGAATGTATAGGGAGGGTGGGGCACAAGGTCATGCCCTTTTGGTCAAAAACTGTTGAACACTTAGTGCAGTGTGGGCGGATGTGCTTGTAAATCATCCATAATGAAATGGGCAAAGGCATCAAGTCTTCAAAAAAAATTCACTGAAGCCGAATGCAACATCTCACAACACCAGCCAATGCACTGATACAGATGGGTTTCTAGAACACTCATCTAGCAGGGGAAGCCTGTACTACATGGGGCCCACCCTCTAGAAGATAATTCCAATTTTTTTGGGTCCCCCCCTCATACTGTATGATTTAATTTACATCAATTTCTAGAACATGCAAATCACTCTATAACAAAAAGCAGGTCAGTGGTTGCCTGGGGACAGATGAGGAACAGATTACAAAAGTATGGAAGAAACTCCTGAGGATGCTAAAAATGCTTTATATCTGGCTTTTAGTGATGGGTTCATGGATGTGTGTATATATTAAAATCTATCAAATGCACATTTTTAACTTGCACATTATATTGCACTCATTTATACCTCAGTAAAGATATAAGAAAATTTTTAAATAATTCAGTATTGGGAGGGAGTGGGTTAACTATATAAGAAATAAGATTAGTTATATGTTGATAATTATTGATGTTATGTGATGAGTAAGTACAGGGGATTTTGTTATACTAATATGTTTACTTTTTGATTCCTATGAAACCTGCAGAGAGAAGTTAATTTTCTGGCCTTAGCAGTTACTTAGCATTCTAGTCTCCATATTTGCTTACCATACTACAAAGTGGCTTATATACATTAATAAACATTTTGCTAGGCCTTCATAAACACATCAGGCCAAAACCCAATAAAACCATGTTTTCTTTGTAATCAAGAACTATTTTTCAAGATTATTTGTAATTATAAGGTAAAACTGTTAAGAAAAATATTCAAAACCTGGAAATAGGCAAATGGATGACAACATTTTCTTTCAAAGTCATTCTGGAGCTCGTCTAACAAACATGTCCAAGTTTATTGAATTCTCTAGGGTATGTGCCTTTGTTCAGCTTACTATTTACTATTGACTAGAATACTTTACAACTCTGGGGGTGTTTGTTAACCTGTGGAGAACGTATAATGACACAAACGATTCTTGTCCAGTAACAATGGACAAGGACAGGCTAAATGTGTCTAGTAGAGATTTTTATCTAGTAAAAAAGCAAATGAATGACTCCTGTCTGCTGAAAAAATAAGGATAACCCCAAATATCGCACTTAGGGATTTAGGGCATTAACTGGGCTTGTACCTAATTTGGCAATCCTTTACTCAGTCAGTATTCATTTTCTTAGTGATTATGTACATTTGTCTCTACTATACTGCACTGAACTAAATTTATTATACTTCTGGCTCTCATTTAAAAATAGATATAATAGGTAAGATATAGAAGCAATCTAAGTGTCCATCTATGGATGAATGAATAAAGGAAATGCAAGATATATTTTATTCACCCTCCAAAAAGAATAAGATCTTGCCATTTGCAACACAAATAAAGAAAATGAAGGATATTTATATTATATATACAATATAGATGTAAGATATTTATATTATATATACATATAGATGTGTATACATAAAATATATACATGAATAATATTCACCCCCAAAAGAGAATAAAATCTTGGCATTTGCGACAACATGGATGGACATTGAGGGCATTATACCAAGGGAAACAAGAGAAAGACAAATACCATATGATCTCATTCATATGTGGAATCTAAAGAAAGAAAAGGTTCTCTATCCCCTAAATATAGAGAACAGGTTGGTGGGTTGGTGGTCGCCGGAGGCATCAGGGGAGGGGTGAAATATATGAAGGGAATCAAAAGGCACAACCTTGCAGGTACAAAATTAATTCATCACGGGGATGTTTTAAAAAATTAGATAAATCCCTGTGCTTGCTTTTTTAAAATAGTGTAAAAATGCCCAAGTCCTGCCTTGTGTCAGATACACTCTCTCTCCACTAGAATCTCGCAGAGAAAAAGGAAGAGGCCCAAAGGCAATATTAAAGGGCACCGCATTATTTTTGGCTCAGCTTGGGCCTGAAACTCCCAGCGCAGAGCTCTCTGGTAAAGTAGGTTTAGGCCTAAAGGAAACTTCTTCCACCTAACTCCCAAACTAAATTTTACCATCACTCAGCTGTGCCGGCTCTTGTAAATGAAGAGAATAGGGTGGTCAAACATACCCTTTGGGTTAGCTTGACACCTGCAAGAAAGAAAGAAGAAAGGGCTACAGTCCCGGGTGACCTTTTAGCAAATAGTAACTCTTCGGTAAATGTACTTAATCAGTGTCCTGAAATCTGATAAACCAAATAAATCACAATGTGGTACTGACGTATCAGGAAGGACTAGGAAGGGGGCAGTGGGCTAATCCCCTAGATAAAAACCTATACTCAGAACAAGACTGATATGAATAAGTTCTGGGAAAGATTAAAATCTAGTTTGACCTTAAATAGTACCAGGAGAGCTACTGATGCAGACAGTCTAGATTAGAGAGGGAGGCAAGATTACTATGGACTGGGGCATTCTGAATGCATTTTGATGGAAAAAATGTGAGGTTTTCTGTTGTTTTTTTGTTGTTTTTAGTAAAGAAGCAAACGCACAAATTTGTAAAATGGGCTCTAGAGAGAGGAATACAGAGTCTATCCTAGGATACCAATTCTAATGCTTAAGAGCAGAGATATAGGAACAACGATGGAAATAGAAGTTATATATATTTAAATAAAATATTAAAAGAAGACGAGGGGGAGGGGACAGCAGGGCCGCAGGACCAGAAGCACGAGGCTGAGTTCTAACACGCACTGACAGACAGCAGCAGGGCCCCACTGCCCTGAAAAAAGGGAGGCTCTGGCCCCCAGCACTCAGGACTCCTCTCTCCGTGAGCACTCCCTCAGAGCACCCGTGATGCCTGGCTCGCTAGACATTCCATTGCTTGAAGTTAAGCAAATCTGATCAGCCCCCTAGACATCAACATTAACTCCCCAGATACTCATGCTTATCTTCTAAAACAAATTGGACTGGAAGAAAGAAAACAAAGGCAGCTGTGGGGGGAGATCTGTGTTTTCTTTGGGGAGGAGACAATAGAGGGTATTACAGGGGTTGGAAGCCCAGACTAAGTCAACCCCAAAACCTGGTATCGAGCACAGGGTACAGAACCAGCAGGGAAATGCCTGGAAGCCAGCCCTGGCCAGGCCACCGTCTGTCTTTGGCAAGCCATTGGTCTTATTTCCATAGAAATAAATGTAAAATGAGAGATTTCAATCAAGAAAATCATCTCCTACCTTCCTACCAACTCTAATGTGTTAAACTCTAAAAATTAGGAGTACAAGAAATTAAGTTTAGCAATAGATTGAAAGACTAGAAAAGCAGTAAAAGTTAATTTTACATAAATAAAACAGCAATAATCATTGGATCTGTCCCTTTATGAAACCTTTTAAGTACTTTACTTTCTGAAGAGAAACCAAGTGACCTTAGAGAATGGGACAATTACAATCATTGTAGTAATGCTAAAAAAAAAAAAAAACTCACAGAGGGGAATAAAAACCATGTGGTCATTGTTTTATTAATGAGCTGCTGCCTCCTACAGTACAAGATCAACATAGCTCTTGAACTTGAAATGTTTTCTTAATAGCACAACCAAACGACAATTGTGCTTTAATAGTCTTGGTGGGTTTTTTTGTAGTTTTTCTCTTTAATTAGGGTGGTGGAAAGAAAATAGGATATAGACTTAAATTCTTTTTTTTTTTAATTTACAAGCACCTGAATGCAAATGTTTCCTGACTATATGCAAGCCCCGCTTGAGCTTGCATTTGTAGGTTCCCTTCACACATTCTTGGGGAACCTGGCTGCCTTCTCTGTGCTTCCTGCCACCTTGTTTGCAGCTGAACAAAGAACAATCCTGTCCATTTTACATCAGTCTTGCTTGAAGAGTTCATAAGAAAACAGTGATACCAAATGTGGCAGACTCTTGAGAAAGTGTAATTACACAGAAACAAATAGGGTATGTGTTAACCTAAATATGTCTGAAGTGATTTATTATTTTTGTTACAGTTCAATAAGTTTTTGTCTTTGATGTGGAAATTTCCATTGAAGAAAATGTATAGTAAATTCTAACAGTAAAATAGGAAATTAAGGGCATGGACTCTGGAGCCAGACTGCCTGTGTTTGAAATCCAGCCACAGCCCTTACTCGTTATGTGACTTGGGTGAAGTTGGTTAGCCTGTCTGTGCCTCAGTTTCCTCAAATATAAAACAGGGGGAACGGTAGTGTTTACCTCCTAAGTATCAAATGAGGCCATCTTTGTAAAGACCTTAGAACAATCGCTGGCACATGCTACGTGAGTATTTATTAGTACTAATAAACGTCTCTTAACTAAATAAACTGGAGGAGGAGGAAGTAGGGATCTGAATCCCTACTTTCTCACATGCTTTCCCTTTCACAACCGTCATCCATGTCTCTCTTCTGCATCTTTCCATTCTGTGACAATTGACCATCTTTTTCCCATCATTTTTGTCAGATACACGTTCATGTTCTCCCATCACTATAGAGAAAATAAGAATCAAAGAATCATTAACCAGAAAAGTGCTTCTGATGGAGTTTCGTCCCTTCATCTACAAGGAGAAGGAACTGAGACCCAGAAAGATTAACTGATGCGTCAAGGGTCGAACAGCTGACAAGTGGCCACTTCTTACCAGATACTCAAAAGCTCCTTCTCTGAAGTACCAAACTTCCCTGTACCTCTCTTCTCTCTCTCTCTTCTCGCTTCTCTCCTCTCTCTCCTATACCTCACTCCAGTGGAGAGTCGCAAACTGAATATCTTATTCCAGTCTGTTGTAATCTGGTTGCTTGAATTTCCTTTTGCAGGTATAATATAAAGTAAAATAACATGCCCATAGATCTGAAATAGAAATGGAAACCCAATGTAGCAGTTTTCTACCTTTTCGAAAAGTGATATGTGAGTTGTTACGCACTGAATGAGTAAAGCAACAATAAATTTATATTGTATTGAGTTCATTGGGGTGACCTTTGTTTGTAAAATCATACAGGTTTCAAGTGTACCACTCAATAACACATGACGTGCATATTGTATCATGCGCTCAGCGCCCCACGCAAAGTCTCTTTCTGCCCCCATATTCCCTCCCTTTGCCGCCACTCCACCTAGTCCCCACCCTCCTGTCGCTCAGGCTATCACCAGACTGTTGTCTTTGTCTGTGTTATGTGTATTGGTTAATTCCTTCGCTTTATTTCATCGAATCCCCCAACCCTTTTCCCCTCTGACAGACAGCTGTCAGTCTGTTCCATGTATCCATGTCTCTGTTTCTACTGTTTGTCAGTTTACTTTTGTTCACTCGATTCCACCTATAAGTAATATCACATGGTATTTGTCTTTCTATGACTGGCTTACTTCACTTAGCATAATAAACATGAGGTCCACCCATGCTGTCACAAAAGGTAAAATTTCCTTCTTTCTTACGGCCCAGTACTATTCCATTGTGTAAATGTACCACAGCTTTTTTACCCACTCATCAACTTTTGGGCACTTGGGCTGTTTCTAGATCTTGGCTATTGTAGATAATGCTGCAATAAACGTAGAGTTGCATATATTCTTTTGAATCAGTGTTTGCAATAAAGACTAAGTAATAATAAGGGACAAAATAAATCCTCTTCCTACCCACGTGCCACTGAAAATCTAATATAAAATATTTTTATTAGGGGATTTTTTTCTACAATATATGACTTTGGATTCCAAGTACAGAACTTCTGTTAACTATAAGGTGTAGAAAACTAGTAGATGGACATAGCCAGATGAAACAAGAGAAGCAGAGAGGAATATGGTAGAGTTTGTCCAGGAGGCACTCATAGCTTGGTGGAGGCAGTTAATTAAGTCTTGCTAATCTCTCTTCTTATTGACTATAAACTCCTCCTTTCTTTCCATTTACATTTACAGAAAAGGCAATCCTTGATCAACCAATAATGTGCCCATATGTTCTATATTTTGATTGTTTTCTATAATATTAAGCTTCCAGTGGCACATCCTTCCATTGAATTCACAGGTCTTATTTTTTAAAGAATATATTTGGCCATTAATCGTTCATGCTGTGATGTCTCTTGTATCTCCATTTTTAATACCACTTTCAGATTCTATCATTTGTATATATTCTTGTATCCCCAGCTGGATTACAAACTGAAGTTAGCAATCTTGTCTTATTCTTGCTTGTACCCACTGCTCTTGCCCAGAATGTCTCAATAATTATCTTTAACCAATCAACCTACTTTTGAGTCATAACATGCTTATTTTAAGAAAATATTAATTCACTCATGCAACCAAAAATTATTCAATACCTATAATGTGTCAATACCTATAATGTGTCAGTCATCACCCTGGAATTATAGCAGTGATAGCAGTGAATTCATTACAGACCCTAGCTAGCATCTTAGAGCTTATGTACTACAAGGGAGAGCAATAACAAATAAATACCAGAGTAGATAATATATTATCAGTTATTATTAAATGCTTTAATAATAATACAGGCTAAAGGAATAGACAGTGGTTTGAATAATCAAGGAAGACCTCTCTGAAGAGCTAACATATGAGCAAAGGTCTACCTGCCCACGTAAAGTGAACACTGAGTACAAATACCTAAAAGTGGAATTCTCTTGGGGAGTGAAAGATATGACTAGAAAGCCAGAATGTGTGTTTCAGAGTGTGCTAAGGGGAAAGGGATGGAACAGGCTTGGGAAATTATTTTTTAAAAACTCATTTTATTGGATCTGACCCAGTCATTAAGTAATCAGTAATTTGGAATAATATTGTTGCCTTAGTACCATCAGCTTTGGTTAATAATGCCTGTCTTAATTCACAGATCTGATAAATATGAAAGGAGATAGCATATATAAAAGCATCTTGAACAATTATAAGGCATTATGATTATGATCTTAAATCCTCAACCTCTGCTTTAAGGTTTTCCAGTGGGTCCTATTAGAAAATGTCACTTTTTTTCTTCTCTGGTTTTCCTATAATTATATGGCCTGAAGTATATAAAGCAAAAATTAATGGAGCAAAGAAATACAGATAAATCTACAACTGTAGTAGAAAATTTTAGCATACTTTTCTCAATAATTGATAGAACAAGCAGACAAAAATAATGATATAGAACAATAGAACAAGGAGATTTACAAACTTGACTTAATAGATATACAGAACACTGCCTCTATCTACTGCAAAACATACAATTTTTACTAATTCACATGGAATATTCGTTGACCTTATATTGAGTCATAAAGCAACTATCAACACATTTCTTTTTGTAAAATCATACCAAGAAAGTGTTATGAACACAACACAATCTATAAACCAGTAGTTTTTAAATATCAGAAAATCTCCACGGGTTAGAAGAATTTAGAATTTAGAATTTAGAAGAATGTCAAAAAAAAAGGAATAAATAACAGAAAGTTAAAGTAGAAGATATCAAAATTAAGAACATGTTTATTTTAAATATATTATAGTCTTTAAAGGCATATATTTGAAAAAGTAGAAAAAAAGAGCTAATATTCAATTCAACAAATTAAAGAACATCAAATTAGACTCTAAGAAGTAGCAAACTAAATATTCGTAGAAAATTAGTGAACTAGGAAGTATACATAAAATAGAAAGGATCAAATGTCAAAAGCTGGTTCTTTGAAAAGACAAGTAAAACTGATAAAGCATTAGTGAAAAAGTAAAGGAGAAAGAAGATACATCCACATGAGAAATGAGCAGAAGAACAGAGACTTCGGCCAAGATGGAGGTGTAGGTGGAAATGCTGTACCTCCTCGCACAACCAAGATTAAGGTCAACAAACATTTACAAACAATAACACAACCAGAACACAGAAAATTGAACTATGGAAGTCCAGCAACCATTCACCCAGACCGGTAAGAGGGGAGGAATTGGCAGTCGGCAGACAGGGAACACGGCTGGAAAAGGCAGTGGCTGGCAGACCCAGGAGCACCGGGGAGCATAGGTGGCATGGAGCTTGCAGACCCCAGATGTGGGGAGGAGACGAGCAGAGCACGCAGGGCAGTTGGCCAAAGGTGGACACACATTCGCCCGCAGATAAACTAGGTGCTTGTGGGAGGCGGCAGAGGGGACAGAAATCCAAGAGAGCATGGAACAGGCGCCATTGTTCCCTCTCTGACCCTGCCCCACAGATAGCGTCACAACCTGCGACTAGGTTGCCCCGCCCTGGTAAACGCCTAAGGCTCCACCACACTTACATAACAGGCACCACCTGACCAAACATGACTCAAACAGAAGAACAGCTCAGAGCCCCAGAGCCAATACTTTTAAGCAACCAAGAGATAGCCAACCTACCAGATGCACAGTTCAAAACACTGGCAATCAAGATATTCACAGAATTGGTTGATTTTGGTTGCAAATTAGATGAACAAATGAAGGTGATGATAAGTGAAATGAAGGAAAATGCACAGGGAACCAATAGTGATGGGTAGAAAACTGAGACTCAAATCAATGGAGTGGACCAGAAGGAAGAAAAAAACAACCAAACAAAAAAGAATGAGGAAACAAGAATTCAAAAAATTGAGGAGAGGCTTAGGAACCTCCAGGATACCTTTAAACATTCCAACATCCGAATTATAGGAGTACCAGAAGGGGAAGAGGAAGAGCAACAAGTGGAAAACTCACTTGAATGAATAATAAAGAACTTCCCCAATCTGGCAAAGGAAATAGATTTTTCAGAAAGTCCAGGAAGCTCAGAGAGTCCCAAAGAAGGTGGACCCAAGGAAGAACACACCAAGGCACATCATAATTACATTACCCAAGATAAAAATGAAGGAGAGAATCTTAGAAGCAGCAAGAGATAAAGAGACAGTCACCTACAAAGGAGTTCCCATCAGACTGTCAGCTGATTTCTCAAAAGAGACCTTACAGGCAAGAAGGGGCTGGAAAGAAGTATTCCAAGTCACGAAAGGCAAGGACCTACATTCAAGATTGCTCTATCCAGCAAAGCTTTCACTTAGAATGGAAGGGCAGATAAAGCACTTCTCCGATAAGGTCAAGTTCAAGGAGTTCATCATCACCAAGCCCTTATTATATGAAATGTTAAAGGGACTTATCTATGAAAAAGAAGATAAAAAACAGGAACAGAGAAAGGACAGCAAACTCACAGTTATTAACATCCACACCAAAAACAAAAGCAGACTAAGCCAACACCTAAATCAGGAGCAGAGCCACAGAAATGGAGATCGTGTGGAAGGTTAGCAACAAGGGAGTGGGAGGAGGAGGGGGGAGAAGGTACTGAGAATAAGTAGCATAGACGGTGGGGAGAAAATAGACAGGGAGAGGGCAAGAGTAGTGCAGGAAATGTAGAAGCTAAAGAACTTATGACACATGGACATGAACTAAAGGGGGGGAGAGTGGGTAGGAGGGGGAGTGCAGGGTAGAGGGGAATGAAGGGGGTAATGGAATAACTGTAATGGCATAATCAATAAAATATGTTTTTAAAAAATGAGCAAAAGAACATGTTGCAGACATTAAGATATTACATGGATATTGTGAACAGTTTTGACAATGAATATAAATTTAGGATGAATGGGTAAATTCCCAGAAAAATATAACTGTGACTCAAGGAGAAAGGAAATATGAATAATCTTATACCCATGAAAGAAACTGAATCAAGAATGAGAAGTCTTCCCACAATGGAACTCCAAGCATAAATAGTTCCACTGGCCAGTAATCCAAGTATAATACATGCTTAATCTAAGAGGCTAGTCTTAACCTGGATATCGCAACCCAAAGAAACATTAAGGGAAAAGAAAGTTCCTGATCAACCTAACCAAAACAAAGATGCAAAAATCTTCAACAAAGTATTGACAAACTAAATCCAAAAATATTAAAAAGTGATAGCACATTTTAATAAAGGGGGATTTATTCCAAAAATATAAGTATAGTTTGACATGAGAGAAACTATTTAATGTCCTACATCATCATATTACCTTAATACAGGAAAATCACTTAAAATATCCAATATTTATTTGTAGTAAAAAACAATATTTAGCAAAAAAAGAATACAAAAGAACATCTTAATCTGGTAGAATGGGCAAACTGTTTCTTTTTAAGGAGCCAGATAACAAATATTTTCAGCTTCGTGGGCCATTTGATCTCTGTCACACTACTTAACTGCGGCATTGTGGCACAGAAGCAGCTGTAGATAATAATTACATGAACGGGCATGGTTGCGTTCCAGTAAAACTGTACTTGTAAAAACCGGTAGCAGGCCAAATTGAACCCACGGGCTATAAGATTGCCACTCCTGAATTAGACGGTATCTGTAAAACATAACTTACTGGTGTATATCACAATTGATGGTGAAACCATTTCCTTTGAGATAGGAATGAGACAAAATTTTCCACTGTTATAACTGTGATTCACAAGGACCTAAGAATAAATCTATAAAAATAGGTATAAAACTCCCACTGAGAAATTTATGAAACTGTGAAACACTAAAGAGGTCCAAATAAGTGGAAAGAGAATACATGTTTATGGGTCGACGTTGCTAAAGTATAGACTCTCTATATCTTACAGATGTCAGCCCTCCCCTGCTGTATAGATTAAATGTGACTTTAAGTGAAATCTCAACATTCGTTTTATAGAGTTTAACAAACTGATTCTAAAATATATACAAAATTTCAAGAGGTCAAGCACAGACAAAACATTTCTAAAGAACAAGATAGAGGGACTTGATCTAACAGATACCTCAACTTATGTCAAAGTTCAAGTAAATAAAAGTGTGTGGTATCAACCTAGCGACAGAGAGCTTAGAAATAAGCCACATTTTCATGGTCATTCCTATATAACAGAAGTAACACTACCAGTAAAGATATGGCAGCTTGTTAAGTAAACGTTGCCAAGGAAATTGGATATTCGTGTGAGATAAAATAAAATCAGATTTATTCACACAACCTATTCAAATCAATCATAGATAGAATCAAGACCAAAATGAAAATAGTAAAACTATAAATCTTTATGAAATACAGTGGCCTTAACTCACAGCATAGGATGGACCTGAAGAATATTATGCTAAGTGAAATAAGCCAGGCAGTGAAAGGCAGGTACCATATGATCTCCCTTATATGTGGAATCTAATGAACAAAATAGAAACAGAAGCAGTTATGGAACAGCCTGACAGCTGCAGAGGAAAGGCAGGGAGTGGGGAATGGATGAAAGAAGATGAAAGGATTCGCCAACGAACATATATGCATGACCCATGAGGTGGACAATGATGAGGGGATTGCCTGGGGGATGGGAGGGAGCTGGGTGGAGAGGGCAAAGGGAAAAAAAAAGTAGGCACAACTATAATAGCACCACCAACAAAATACAATAAAAATAAATAACTAAAAATAAATAAAATGTACTGGTGAGGAGGTGGAGAAAGGGGAACCCTACTACTTGTTAGGGGGAATGCAGACTGGTGCAGCTACTGTAGAAAGCAGAATGGAAATATCTCAAAAAATTAAAAATGGACTTACCTTTCAACCCAGCAACCCCACTTGTGGGAATATATCTGAAGGAACCCAAAACACTAATTTGAAAGAACATAACGACCCCTATGTTCATTGCAGTGTTATTTGCAATAGCCAAGATACAGAAGCACCCCAAGTGTCCACCAGTAGATGAGTGAATAAAATAACTGTGAGACATTTATACAATGAAATACTACTTGGCCATAAAAAAGAAAGAAAATTTCACCCTTTGGGACAGTATGGATGGACCTGGAAAACATTATGCTACATGAAATAAGCCAGTCAGAGAAAAACAAATACCATAAGATTTCACTCATGTGTGGAATCTAAAGAACCAACTGAACTAACAAAAAAACTGGGGACAGACTCCTAGAGAGAGAGCAGGATGACAGCTAGTGGAAGGGGGTAGTTAGGAGATGGAGGGACTGAGCAAAAAGGAAAAAGGACTCATGGACATGCACAATAAATTTGGAAATTTATTTAAAAAATAAAATAAAATAATAGAGAAACATCTCCATATGATCTTAGGGTAGAGAAAGATTTCTGAGATAAAACACAAACAAAATTATCCATGAAGAAACTGACTGACAAATTCTTCTATATTACATTAAGAACATCTGTTCATCTAAACTGTAAAGAAAATAAAAGCACAAACCATAAAGAGATGTTTGCAATATATAAACACAAAAAGAAACTGGCATCTAGAAAATAGAAAGAATTCTATAAATAGATTTTTAAAACACAATATAGTAGAAAAATGGACAAACATTTAAATAGGCAAAAAGAAAAAAAATTGCCCAACTGTCAGATAAGCATAAAAATGATTCTCAGTTTCATTAGTAATGACAAACATGAAAATTTCTATAACCATTAAACATACAGCAGACTGACAAAAATTTTTAGTTTAACTATCCTTCATGTTAGTAAGGATGTGGCTGTGGGAACTTACATACCTTCCTGGAAAAGTATTTAACATTATATAGTAAAACTGAAGATTATATTTCCTTTGACCCAACATTCCCACATCTAGAGAAAAAGTACAAGACTAATCATAGCTGGAATCACACCAAATGTATCTCAACAGTAGGGCAGATATAAATTGTGATATATCCATGTAATGAACTACTTACATAGCAATGAAATGAATAATAGCAAATACAACAATATGAGATGTTTCACAAATGTGCTACTGAAATATAGAAGCTAGGCAAAAAACATATGATTCCCTTCAAATAGAGTTAAAAAAAAAAACAAATTAAAATGCAGTTTTTAGAGTTGCATATGTAGGTGTTAATGTCTCCTTTCTTTTCTTTATAGTTTTATGACAAAAGACCATAGAATAGATACCTCGAGGTCAAAAAGATGGGCCTGTAACTACAGAGGGACAAAAGGGTTTGTGCACATGACAAATATTTGCTTTATTAATTTTTCTATGTATACACTATATTTAACAATAAAGAAAAAAGCGAAACAAAACCCCCCAAAACAAGAGTACTCTTTTTTTGTAATTTCTAGATTCTTGTTCTTGAGTTTTCTTTCATTTTGTCATACCAACTAACTATCATGAAATTTCTTACATTTCATAGATTATATTTTTTCCCACTAATATGTATTCCCCTATATTGTTAAATCACACTCTCTGGACAAATGAGACCTGTGTCAATGAATTTATAGATACTAAAAAATATATACAACATGTAAAATGGAAATCTTCTCCAACTCCTACCCTTCAACGCTGCCAAAGATGAAAATCTGGCCTGACATAGAACCATAACAACATAAATATACAAAGGTGATACCAATTTACCTATGAATAAAGGAAAACAAGACACATGATTTGTACAGATATTTGATGGATTACAAATACACCAAATGCTTAGAGTAATCTAACAAAACTAAATACTCAAAATATATTATTCTTTCACATGTGTTTCCAAATTTCTACCAAAAAATAGTATTATACAGAGGCTACAAGAACTTACAGTTTGAAATTAATAGGTATAAATGCTGAATTTTTATCCATTTTTTAAGTATCAGTCCTACATACCCTATAAAAGACATTTATATTCAATACTATAGTATGTTCTGAACCCTATACATTAAAAATAAGAATTTAAAATGTTCTTAATGGACATGTTTTTAGAAAGCTGAAGTAGTAATCATTTTAAAACACAGTTTTCATGAAGCACATTCCTCTGTGCCTAGAATCTGTCTTCCCAATTCTATTTTGAGATTTTTGGTCATTTCTCTGATAGCGATGCCAATAAGGCCGCCAGTTGCCATTAATCTCAGTTCTGTGGAAGAATAAATCATTCCCACAATCAATTAAACAATGAATGCATTAAAAGACGACCAATTAGAGCTATGTCTAGACATTCACCTCATAGTTATGAGACAGGCTTGTCATAATAATTTCAACTTTAACTGGAAATTTCTTTAATAATTCCTTCCAACAGAGACAAGACTGAAGATTTTATTGTGGGAGTACCCAAATTCAGTGGAGTTTAAATTGAAATACTCCATCAGGAATTTCAGTTGTATGTCTGCAAAGCTTGGCTGTACCACTGGTGTGTATGCCCCGGATTTCTCCCAAGCTTTGTTTGCCAATCACCTACCATGTACAACACACTCTGAGGGTTGTACCTGTACTAGCTTTTTTCGTGATTCCAAGCTTTTAAGACATTGCCTTGCAAAAACAAGGAGAGCTCACAGACAATGGCTGTATGTGATTTTTTTCCTTTAGGTAGTCAACATTATACAGAAGACAGGTCTTAAGTTGTTTTAACAAGTTGGGCCTTTGTGGGGATAAAAATTTCTGAGGTCATCTTGAATTCGGTAGGTGATCCTTACAATTAAATATATCAGTTATTGTTTCATATATTGCTTCTTAATGCCATGAATGTATAGATGAATTTTGGCAATTTTCAGAGAAACTCTGAATAAATTCTTAAACTAGTTTTTAAAGTTTTATTGTTGTCATCCCTGTTGTTGTTGTCAAGTTCCATACGCCATATTTTATTCACCAGAATTAACATTCATTTCCACCCCAACAAAATAGTGCAGTTACTTATCTAATGACATGTTGGCAACAGTAAATTTCAATTTCTTCCATTCACTGATATAGCAACAGTTTTCTCATTAAGGTAATAAAGGGACAGAAAAACCATGAACACAGACAGAGAGTTTCAACACTGTTGGCAGAGGACAGAGACTAGGGCTGGGGAGAGGGAGCTTGGTGGAGCAAAGGAGCGCTCCCTGAAAACCTAAGCTAAAGCGCAAACGCTCTTGGGTGTAGCAAGTGAATCAGGGAATTACAAAATGCCAAACTTTGGTTTATTGCCCTTAATATAATATGTTTAAATAAAGGCCATTACGATGGAGAACAATTTTGAAAATTTACAGTGTATTTAGAGCCCATGAAACAGAGAGAGGGGTAATGGGTAAACTACAGGTACAGAGCAGACACAGGTATCCCCCCACTCCAGTCTGGATTGAGCCAAAATCCCAAATAGGCATCTTAACTTCAGGTGACAACCTTAGTGACTTAAAAGTACTCTACCCAATAATTATATAGCAACTTCATAAATTAGAAGTGGACCATGGGTGTCTAATCTGGCTCCTTGCATGAGCATAAGAATGTTCACAAGCAGCTTCAATTGTAAGCAAAACATCATGCACATGTATACATAACACAACTTTCTAGGGAGAGAATCTATAGCATTTGTAAACTCATTTTTAAAATTCATACAGTCTTTCAGAATGTGTAATGTATATGAGGTGTATGTTTCATTTAGTGCTGTGTCCCAGCAGAATAACCTATACCCATGCATACAGAAGGAAGTATTTCAGTAGGGTTATGTAATTAAATATTTCAAGACGTTTTCATTTTATTTTACAAAAGTTTCCGTGGATTTTTTAATCTAAGCATATCATGCCCTATAAATAGTATACCTTAAAAATAACTAAGGGAAACATGTCCTTGTGACACAAACAAACATATACAATGACATGTCCTACTCCTGTACGTCCACCTGAGTCTTTTTCTCCATCCACCAGTCATGTGTAGACCTTCTGTGCAAAATAAAAACTGACACTCTAGGAATGTATTAGAGATATAAATGATGGATAAATAAATAAATCAAACAGAGACAACTATAGCTTTTTGAATTGTGATTTTCTCAATGCAAAGACATAGTTCATATTTTTATCTCTCATTGCCCACTGGTTACAAGAATTAGAAGCAGAAATGTAATGATAAAATATGAACTTTTAACAACAGGTGAACTGTACTCTAACTTTGTCTAGCCAAGTCTGCTGTCACCCACCAGATCTTATTTTGACAGTTTCAAATGTTTTTTCTAATAGCAGCATTTGAAGGACTGATTTAAGAAAAAAAAAAACATGTTTGCATGTATACATAATAGGGAGAATGTGGGAGGTTAATAAATGTATTTTCTCATGGAAATAAAGGAGAAGGACAAAATTGTTTTCATCAGGGGAAAAACAAGTAAGAGTAAATATATATGTGACATGACTATAAAAACTGACTTAATCTACTCTTTAAAAATCAAGGAAGGCCTAGTAAAATAAGCTCGAAAATAAATGAAGTCTGACTAAAATATCTCAGCCTACAATCAAGAGGGAAAGTCACTACAAACTGAAAATATAGCCTGGCACCGTAATACTTCATTCCTCTATGCCCTTGGAAATAAAGAAGCTGGAAAAAAAGCATACAAAAATATTCTAAGCCACACAGTGTTGCAAATATACTAAAGTCTTATTTATCTACATGTGTTGACATATTGTTCACCTTTATATATTGACATTAACATTAATGTTGATTCTCTTTACATATGAAGGAAATAAATACAGTAAATCTAAAAAATTGAAAGATCACACTGTTTAACTCTGAAACATACATATTTATGTATGTTTAAATATATAGCATATTTATTACATTGGGCAAATATTGTAGATCAAGGCTTACCTTAAAGCCTGGCTGACTGACATGTTCATGATTATTTTCTTTTATTTTTTCAACATCATTATTTCCTGTACACCAGTGTGTGGTAATGGAACTTATTTTTTGCAGTGAAAAAGACCTGAGTTATAGTCTCAGAACCAGCATTTAATAATTGATCTTAAACAAGTACCCTGATGCCTCCACTTTTCTGTCTGTAAAATAGAAGTGACATCAGATCCTTCACAAAGATTTAAGGAAAATGGCTTATCAACTGAAACATGATTTCCTTTCTCCCACACTTGTCACTGTTCTTGAATCTTCTTATTCCAACTCTGATTTCAACTTCATGCATGAAAAATGCTCAGCACAATGACTAACACATTATGGCCCTCAAAACATAGCGACAACTAATGGTTAAAATGTTAGTAACCTATACTTGTGGATATCTTAGTCTTATGGTTCAACTTAAAAAACATAAATGTCTTAAAACTTGTATCTGGAGTCAAGAGTTGAATTGATTGTACTGATATTTAAGGGTTAACAAAAATGTAAGTCGAAGTTAAACCACATCTCCATTGCCATTTGGATTTTTTCACTATAATATACTATGAAACAAATGGAAGATCTGACTCATCTCTTATTTGCAAATTACCTCAGCAAACATGGAAGCAATTTACAACCAATCACGCTACATATTAAAATTTCACAATACTCTGTCATCTGTTGTTGTCATCAAGAAGACCACTTCCTTCATTCTAACTTCTGTTTTGTATTTTAAAACTGACTACATGTCATCCAACACATTAAAAAGAGAGCCTCTTAGAACAATTTTCTCTGAGAGGGATAGTACAGTGAAGGATTCAATGTGTGGAAGATCATTTCCTCTTAACTGATGTTCTAAATATTTAATTGGTTTGACTACACACTAATCATCAAAGCTTCAACCCTGTCTTTGCAAAAATTATTTCATTATTAATGTACCCAGTAGAGTAAAACCATGTAGGACCCACAAACTAGAACACACCCCTAATGGTAGTAAAGGCCTGTATCTGAGAAAAATAAAAACAGGGCCTAAGGAGGAGTCTTTCTCCATTCACATCTCATCTTTTCGGAATTGATTTGATTCTCCAGTTCCTACAGAGCTGAAGGTCATATGGGTGTTAACCAGGACTCCAGAGTTGCAAGTCACAGAAATCCAAGCTAGCTAGTTTAAGCACAAAATAAACGGATGGGTGGAGTCTCATCACTGTGGGTGGCATCTCATTACTGTGGTCGAGATCCTGTGCTCTCGATTCTTATTTCGGCACCATCCCTTTTCAGCTGCTCGATCTTTGGTGAGTCAATTACGCTTTCCCTTCCTCAGCTCCCATAAAGAGGGGACAGAGGTCAACCCCAATTAATGGCACTGTTGGGAGATTACATTATTCAATACATGTAAAGCACTTAGAAAATTGCTTGGCACATAATAAATGTTCAATACGTTTTTAAAAGAGCAGAGGTAAACCTAATTTTAGAGAGAAATGGAACCAATGGATGAATGCCATCAGGATTCACTTATTCTATTTTCATTCTATCTACAATTCAATATTTCTCAACTTCAGACAAATAGCTTAGCAACTGGTCTAAAAGAGCCTTTTCCCCTCAGATCAATATAAAATATTTCAGGGAAGGACTCTGATTGGCCCAGGTTAGGTGACGTGCTCTTTCCTGGACTAGCTACTTTACAGGCAGGGCTCTATGATTAGCATGGCCAGGATTCCAGTTTATACCTGTTATCGCAGCGTAATGACTAAGAA